>PVLA01013721.1:0-35347 GCA_004027455.1 Hydrochoerus hydrochaeris | reverse complement strand
CTAAGATGGCCACCTCCATTAGCTCCAGATGCCCGCAATGCCAACAGGTTAACTCAAAGAAATGTCAAGATTTGGAAACTACCAGATTCAAAGGAAAAAGTCCAGGTGAACATTGGGAAATTGACTTCACTGAAATGAAGAAACCTGGCCTTCAGGGGCATCGATACTTATTGGTGTTGGTTGATACCTTCACTGGCTGGGTAGAAGCATTCCCTACTAGATCCGAGTCAGCTTTAGTTGTAGTAAAAAAACTCTTACATGAAATAGTCCCACGATTTGGCCTACCCTTATCTATGGGGTCCGACAATGGCCCAGCTTTCATAGCTCAAATTACCCAAAAACTTGCCCAGCTCCTAAAAGTTAATTGGAAACTACATTGTGCATATTGGCCACAGAGTTCTGGGCAAGTAGAGAGAATGAATCGAACCATAAAGGAGAGACTGACCAAATTGATTCTCCAAACTGGCGATAATTGGGTAAGCCTCCTTCTCTTTGCGCTCCTAAGAGCCCGCTGTACTCCCTACATTGCTGGAATTACCCCCTTTGAGGCCCTCTATGGGCGTCCGCCTCCTTTAGTTCCTGGGCTCTCGGAGGACAAAATAGCTGAACTTACTAACCAAGATCTTATTAAGTCCTTACAGGCACTGCAGCCCATATTGACTTCTATCCACCAGCTGTTCAGACAAAAGAACCCAGCCCCCTCTGAGGAAACTCCTTTCCATTCATCCATCGACCCCGGGACGCTGGTCCTGATTCTACGGCATCATCAAGAATCACTCGAGCCCCGCTGGGAAGGACCCTACACAGTGGTGCTGAGCACACCAACCACAGTCAAGGTAGCTGGAAAGACTGCTTGGATTCACCACTCCCAAGTCAAACAAGTGGATGTCACAGAGGAAGACTCTCAAGATAAATGGACTATACAACAGACTGGTAACCCCTTAAAACTGAAACTAACTAAAATTAATACTTAGGCCCTTCTCATTCTCTCATAATGAATCCTTTGGTTGTAATCATTCTATTGGGTCTATTGTTACAGACCCGGGGAGGCTTCGGTCCACTGGGTTACCCTAGAGATGCCTTAAAATTAGCTTATGGGAATCCTTGCGACTGCAAAGAGGGCACTCTGTCCTCGGGTCAATTCACTGGCTCATATACCCAGAATGTAGATTGTGGAAACAAAATGGCCTACCTTAAACGGCAGTCAGGACTCACAGGGGTTTCTCAGAGTTGGATATGTGCTAATAAGCCTCAGATGAAATTTACTGCAAAAACCCAATGCCCATGTTCCACGTTCCAGGGAACCATGCACTCAAGCTATTATGATGAAGTACAAGAGTGCTCAGTAGGTGATAAAACTTACTTCACAGCAGTTCTCAAACATACCCGCCAGGGCACCTTTGGAGGGGATTGGGGAACAAGTACCCCTACTCTGGGAGCATCCACCAAATATGCTATTGCTGGCTGTAGAGGTACCCCAGGTCAACATGTTTGTTGGAATAAAACAGCACCCATCCATGTATCGGATGGAGGGGGCCCCAAGACATAGCCAGAGAACAACAAATTAAAAGACGGATTGAGGAACTTACACCTAAGATTCTCTACCATCCGCTAGTTTTGCCCAGACCTAAGGAAATAAATTTAGATCCTCAGACCCAAGACTTACTTCGGGTCACCCATAAAGCTCTAAATTTGTCCAATCCTAACCTGGCTGAGGATTGTTGGCTATGCTTAGCCCAAGGAACCCAAAGACCCTTGGCCCTTCCTGCTAACCTAGCTGTGGCACGAAGCACCAACTGTACACTAAACATACCTCTAAGAGTACAGCCTATCTTTTTGAAGAGAACATAACATGCATCCAGGCAAAACAAACCCTTCTTAATGAATCAGATGGTACACTAGATTTAGGAGCCCTCTCATTCTGCAACTGTACCATCACAAACTGCAGCGATGGGAGCCAACTCTCTCCAGCTTGTTTAGGTGAAGGAAAGGTATTTGTTTGTGGAGGAAATTTAGCCTACACCTCCCTGCCAGTTAACTGGTCAGGGGTCTGCGCTCCAGCGGTGCTGCTACCTGACATAGACATAATACCTGGTGATGAACCAGTCCCTGTCCCCAGCCTCGAGATTACCTCAGGCCGAAGGAAGAGGGCCATCACATTGATTCCTTTGGTGGTTGGATTAGGACTTATGGGTACCTTAGCTGGCTCTGCAGGATTAGGCATGTCTGTTCACTCTTACATTAAGTTATCAAATCAGCTAATTGATGATGTTCAAGCCTTATCCAGTACAATCCAAGATCTTCAAGACCAAATAGATTCCTTAGCTGAGGTAGTGCTACAAAACAGGAGAGGACTAGACTTGCTTGCTGCAGAGCAGGGAGGCATTTGTTTGGCGCTACAGGAAAGATGCTGCTTCTATACAAATAAGTCTGGTATTGTCAGAGATAAAATCAAGAATCTGCAGGATGACCTAATCAAAAGAAACAGACAATTATATGATAATCCCCTCTGGAGTGCTTGGAACGGCGTACTCCCCTACCTCCTTCCCTTGTTAGGTCCATTATGTATGCTCCTTTTAGTCGCCACTATAGGACCATGTATTGTAAACCGCTTATGCATCTTCATTACTGAGCAGATGCAGAGCACTAAACTAATGATCCTAAGGACTCAATATGAGCTCCTTCCCACTGAATGAGCCAAAGATTTGGCTCAAGTCACAACATCAGAGGGGAATGTAATACTCAAATCACCCACTAACTACTCACACCGTCATCCTGTTCTGTATGCGCCGCCATTTTAGATTTAACTTGTTCCATATGCGCTGCCAATTCATACAAGATAAGTTTCTGTTTCTGGAGTAAGTTTCTGTTTCCCTTTCCCTGAAATGACGTTTCACTCGCCACCCTAAATTTTGAAATTTTACCACCCTAAAATGACCAACCAGCTCACTCCCCGTGTTCTTATTCGCCTACCCACCAATCAGCTGCGTTGCTCCTCTATAAAAACAAGCTCCCTTAGTTGTAAGGCACGCAGTCTCTAAACCGGTTACCAGAGGACTGAGTCACCAGGCTTGGCAATAAAACTCCTTTTGCCCTTGATTAATTGGATTGGATTTTTATTTCTTAGTTAGGATATTACAGTTAAGGCAGTAAGATCACTGCAAGTTTGAGGCCAGCCTGGGTTACATAGTGAGTTCAAGGCCAGCCTAATCTACACAGTAGGACCCTGTCTCAAAAAGCCAGAAAAAAATTTAAAGAGCTTAAACTTTATACTGCAAGGAATTGAGAGCATTTCCTAGAATTTAATCAGATTGCTATTCAACAAAGATTACTTTGTCAAGATTAAAAGAATGAAGTAGAAACAAAAATAACCTTTTAGAAGGTTATCACAAACACTCCAAGAAACACAATCGGTAGGGTTAAGCATAATGGTGCAAGCCTATAATCCCAGCATTCAGGAGGCTTAGGCAGGAGGATCACCTTGAGTTCAAGGCCACCCTGAATTGTATAGTGAGATCTTAGCTTAAAAAAAAAGAAAGAATTAAGAAACACAATCTGTAATTTTTATCTTCAAACTGCTTTATCTAATTACATACCCAACATTTAGGATGTCTTACAGACATTTGTAACTTAAATACCCAAAACCAGATTTCTGATTTGTCCACTGACTTGTGATATTCCCCATCCAATCTCTCAATAGTATAACCAGAAAGGTCATTAAACCAGCAGCCTAGCTTTTCAACTTTTTACAATTTTTATTTTTATTTTATTACAGAACTAGAGATGGAACCCAGGGCCTTCACACTGAGCTACATCCCCAGCTGTTATGGTTGATACTTGGTGTCAATACCAGAAGTCTAGAAGCTTAACTAGGTGACTCGGCTGCTCTGCATCCTGGGGAATGGAGGACAAGCCATTACAGTTCTAAAATGTTATATACCGTGTCAAATTTGAGGACAAAAATTTAAGTGATTCAGCAGGGGGCCAGAGTTCTTACTTTGTAACATCCTCAGCCTGAGCAAATAGAGGGTAGGGAGATCTGGTGAGTGCTGTCCCCACCCACAGGGCATAGCATGCTTAAAACATATGAGAGGAAAAGATGCTTGCTTTCCTCTCTTTTGCACTTGTTGCCTTGCTGTCTTCTGCTCTGGAAGTGTTGCCCCTGTACCATTCCACTCTGCCTTGGAGCCAGCTGATTACAGCCTGAAACTCCACAATCTGTGAGCTAAACAAACCTTTCTTTCTTTAATTTTAGGTGTCAGGTGTTTGTTTCAGCAATGAGAATGAGAGAAAAGTAACCAAGATACCAGTCCTTTTTTTATTTTGAGACAAAGTCTAAGTAAGTTGTGCAGGCTCCTGCCTCGGCCTGCCAGAGTGCTGGACTGCATATTTGTACAACAATGCCTGGCTATGGGTTTCATTCTCGATCTCTCCATCCGCCTCCCCACCAAACTGAATCCATTTATTATTTGTTATCTCCCAAAACATCTCAAATCTCTCCATTTCCCCCTCAATTTCATGACTATTACCAAACCATCATAACTCTTCAACTGGAATACTATAACAGCTTTTGAGTAGATACTCTCACATTTTGCTTAGTATTACTATAGACAGGTAACTTAGGTAGAAATATAGTAGGCATCAGACAGGGTTGAGTCCTTGAAGGAATCAGTGCAAAAGATGAGAAGGCATCAGAACTGTGCATACAGGCACATCTCAAAAACATTAAAGTCACAATGGTCAGATTTATGTACTTCAAGGAACAAGCCTGAGCTCACTGGTGTTACTCTCTAAGATTTCCCATTATCTCATTGGGGGTGGACCATACTCTCCCACCCAGTAAGACAAAGAAGACTAAGATTACCAAAACTAAAACTAAAGATAAGACTAGGGCCAGAGATTTAACTCAGTGGCACAAGTGCCTGCCTGGCAAGTGCAAGGTCATGAGTTTGATTCCCTTTAACCCTAACCTCCCCCCAAAAAAGGACTATAAATTATCCATCTTTCTTTTCTTTCTTTCTTTTTTTTTTTTTTGGGGGGGGGGACAGGGTCTCACTATGCAGTTCAGGCTGCCTTGAGCTCACAATATAGCCCAGACTGGTCTCAAACTTGCTATGATTCTCTTGCCTCAACCTCCCGAGTGCTAGGATTACAGGTCTGTGCCACCATTCCTGGCTGCAAATTATCTTTCAACCAAGGTTAATGATGCCATCCATATGCCTTGCTACCAATGGATTAGTATTACCTAAGCAACTGTATATCTAATCTTAGCAGTTGATCATAACTTTAACCCACATTGTGCCCACCTTGTGATTTTGTTCTATAAAACTTCCTTTGGAGAAGTGAGCTTGGTTGGTAACCCACTTTCAGAGTCCCCTGCTGTCTTCTAAAGAGCTGTTTCTTCCTCAGTAAAATTTCCTATCTTAACCTGTCATACCTCAAAATTCATTCTTTGATTTTCGGGAACATAAACTCGACACATCAGACATCTAGTAGGTTGAGAGTTATATTTCCCTGGTATTATTTGGAGTTCTTATCTGAGTATTACCTGGTTTCAAGTATAACTGGCAATTATTATTCTCTGTTCAACTGAATTTTGTCTCTCCATAGAACCGTCCTATAAGAAAGTCTGCATAAAAATCACAGACCAGATTACTTATTGCTTTACTTCAGCAGTCTAGCATGTAATCTAGTACCGTTAGAAACAAAGGAACTGAGCCACTCCTTTCCCTTCAACTGTAAACAACACATCATGCTAATGATTTTCCTTGTTTCCATAATCCTGAAACAGGGAATGTGTAAGCCATTTACATTCTCTCCATTCAACCATAAACCACACACCACCCTAATGATTAAACCCAGGTTTAATTTTAGGAGGTGGCAAATATTGCTGATATCAGTGAGAGACAGTGGGAGGCATGTTAGCTCAGTGGTGTCTGGCCCTATAAATATTGGAAGCCTGAGTCATGGAGTCCTTTTTCCTTTCACCCTCAAGTCCCTTTTCCCCCTTTTTCCCCTTTGCCCTTTTGCCTGTTCCTGCTGCTACCATCCCATGATGTTCAATAAACACAGCTACTTACTACATACTACAAGGTGTACATTTGGCAATTCTTTCCTTGTTCTACACAAGAACCTGGGCTATTCTGGGCCCATTCAACTGCAACACATCTATCTATCTGATCAGCAGAAATAAAATTAATTTTTAAAAAAATCCACAGTTACTATACACCAAGCACTATTTACATACATTAAGCAATTTTAGTCCTAACAAAACCCTCTAAAGTAGATATTTGGTTTTATTTGTGGTTCAAGCTAGTATTGAATTTAACATGAAGACCAGGCTGGTCACTGGGATTACAGGCCTGTTATCTATCACACCTGACTCTAAAGTAGGTATTTTTATTACCCCAATTTACAGCTAAGGAAACTGTTTTACCTTTATTTTACCTTTATAAAACAATTTGCCCACAGTCACACAACAGATATTAGCACAACTTAGAATCAAACTGATTCCAGGACCAACCTTATGATTATCTACTACCTCTCTTAGTAGATGTTCAATAAATATTTCTGAACCAAAAAATTGACATACAGAATACACAGATGAGGAACTGATTTAGGGGTAAATATATAGGATAAGATTTGGAACATCAGCACACACACACACACAAAAGATTTGGAGCATCAGTCAGCTGGATAGCTCACATGTGTAATACTAGCATTTAGGAAGCTAAAGAGGGAAAATTGCTACAAGTTTGAGACCAGCCTGAACTCTATAGAGAGTTAAAATCCAGTCTGAAATACTTTGTGAAACCCTGACTCAAACAAAAAAAGCCAGGTATGGTGGCACATGCCTATAATCTCAGCACTTGGGAGGCTGAGGCAAAAGGATCACTGTGATTTTGAGGCCAGCCTGAGCTACATAATTGAGTTCAAGACCAACCTGCACTACATAGTGATAGCGAGATCCTGTTTCAAAAACAAAATATAAAAAACAACAAAGAAACAAAAGGTATTGAAGAATCAGGATATAGCTCACTGGTACAGTACAATATATGCCTAGAATGAATGAAACCTTGGGTTTAATTCCCAACAATGCACATAATTGATATTTATTCATTAATATTCACTAGCTATTGTTGAGTGGTGATTTGGCTTGGGTTTGGATTTGGGTTTGGCTTGGGTTTGGTTTGGTTTTTTGAGAGTCTCGCTATGTAGTTCAGGTTGGCCCTGAACTGTCTATGTAGTCCAGACTGGTCTCAGATTTGTCACAGACCTCCTGCCTTAGCCTCCAGAGTGCTAAGATTACAGATGTGTGCCACCATACCTGCCCAACTGTTGAGTCTTAAAACATTAAAAAACAAAGAAACATGATTCCACAAAAACATGTCTGTTGCTATAGGGAGACAGACATCTGTAAGTACCATAGTACCATCAGTGGGTAATAGTATTGCAGACCACACTGATTTTCTTTCATATACTTTCCTATACTTTAAGTATACTGTGTGTTGTGTACACAGCAAAGAACAGTTTAAAAGAAGAAACAATTGCCACCTTTGTTTACAAAATACTGGGATAGAATTTTCTTTTTCTTTTTCACCATGTGTCTAAACATATTAGGGAAAATTATTTAATAAATATTTGAAAGAGCGTCAGGAGTGGTTATGAGTTCAGCAATCAGACAACATGCATACAAATCTCCAAAATGTATTCTTTAGGGGTCTTAGGCCTTCGAGTGTTATTTAGCTTCACAGAGCCCCAACTTCTTCAACTAAAAGATAAAACTGGGCCAAGGGTATATAGCTCATAGAACACAAGCTTAACATGTGCCAAGCTCTGGGTTCAATATCCAGCAATGAATAAATAAGCAAATAAATGATAATACAGGTTATGGAAAGAAAAAAATATACTAAATAAATGAAACAGAAAAATGAAGGCCATCACTAGTATTTATTTACTTGATTTACACTGAAATAGCTTATGAAAGGAGGGAAACAAAACTTCTATTCAAGACTATGTTGCTAAATTATCCTAGAAAAGAATTCTTGCTTAGCATGATAGAGGACCTGGGGTCATTTCCTACTATTCAAAACCAAAAAACAAAGTCAATTGCATTAAAAAGCTAGAAACAAGGCTAGGGATGTAGTTCAGGAGCACAAATGCTTGCCTAGCAGGTACAAGGTCATGCATTACATCCCTGGTACCACAAAAAAAAAAAAAAAAAAAAAAAGCTAGAAACCAGACGGGGATTTAGCTCAGTGCTGTCAGCATGTGCCTGGCAAACTCAAGGTCATGAGTTCGATCCCTGGTATTAAAAGAAAAAAAGCTAGAAACACCACTTTGGTAGATCTACAAAACTGGCTGAAAGTTATGTCCCATCCTTTTATCTAGAAAGATTATACTATATTTACAAGAGTTTACTATAAATACCATTCGTGAGTACTGAAAACAGACTTAGTATTATTTCAGAAAAATAATGGAAAGAGCAGAAAATATACTTTTTTGGGGGGGGGGGGCAGGGTTTTGCTATGTAGTTCAGGCTGGCCTTGAACTCTCTTCCATTCTCAGGTTTCAACCTCAGGAGTGCTGGGATTACAAGTGTGTCCCACCTGGCACTAGACATACTTATTTTAAACTAAAGATAAAAGAGAACAAGGAGATTAAATACACAAAACATGACTGAGGAATTCTCGGCCAATTTCAGCCAAACATTAAAAGAACCAGTAACATTACAATTAGTTTTAGTTGGCCTTTCTCTTCCTTACTACATTAAGACCAGGACCATTTTGGGCACTGCTCTATCCCTTAAAAGTACAGTATAGTGCCTACTACAGTGTAAGTGCTCAATAAATATTTACAAGATTATAAGACCTTTTACTGATATAAATATCAGTAAAAATGATGGTTGGAGTTTAAAGGAGGAGCACCTCGTTGGGGTAAGGGGGATTTTTTCTGTTAATAATTGCTGCAACTCCTTTACTTAGTTTCATGTGGGTCCTCGAATTCAGCGTGGGTATACAGAACACAGTCAACATGGCATCGAGAAGCATAAACAAGAACCTCGTTTGCTAAGCTTATTTGGCAGTAAGCACCCACGTTTTTAAAAAATAATTCTTTCCCCATAAGTGCGGTATGGTTGGCACCCTGTCGCCACTTGCTTGTGACCGAGTAACTAAAAAGAAATGGGACTATCTACGATTATCGATCCAAAACCTGTCTGTGACTTGTCCTTCAAAGCTGACTTTAGAAAAGTGTTTGTAAGAGTGGGAGGAGTCAGCTCTGAACTTCTGAGTAAGCTGAGATGATCTGAAGTCGCGCTTTAGGCAGAGCGTCTAGAGACAATAAAAAGCATCCTCTGCAAATATATACATGCAGTCTAACGCTGTGCTGACCGTGAAAATGGGACTCTGGGATTTGGGCCTTCAGAGTTGGGAATTACCTTCAGCCCACCTCACTTACCCTTTCTTAAGATTTAATTAAACTCAGTTCAACTTTCTGTTTTCCACGCAACTTGGCCAGCACACCATCCCCAAACGCCTATACCTTGTGTAGTGCTGCAGAATCTCCAACTCCCGCCACAGGTTTGGGATGTGTCCGCCCCTAAGCGGAAATGACGTTTCAAGGGACTACCTGAAAGTAAAAGTTCAAATATCCGCGATTTAAAACATCTATCGTGTTCTGAGAAAATTATCCTGACCAGTCGGCTTTCCCTTCTCTGTTAGAGTGGTGAAAAGGATTCACTGCAGACTTAAGACCCCTCGTTGCCAACACTCCAACTTTGACACTCCTTTATCTGACAAGGATATTTCCCCGAAACTACAATTCCCGTCAAGATTCGCAAGGAAAAAAAAAAAGATAAGTGCGTGGATGGGAGCAAAGCACCTTGGGAATTGTAGTCTATTTAGGCTGAAAAGAGCAATCATCCCGCCCTCCGGCACTGGGGCTGAAGAAACCAGGTGTTCAGTTTAGACCCCGTTACCGCTAAAGGGAGGAGCCAGATCCTTGATCAGCATGTCTCATTTCACTCTACATGGAGGACAGATATTTTTGCTTTATCCTTATAAAACACTATGAATATTCCTTCAAGACATAACAGGAGTCTTTTCAATATCTTCAGCCAGGAAAAACTCCCGGAACTTGCCCACCTCAAAGTCCAACTCGTGGGAAAAGGTGGCTCTTTCACAAGTGGGCAAAATGGCTGTCCTGTTAGTTTTATCATTGGTTGCCTTTTGCGTCCTTCAAGGGCGATTACTTACCACGGATTGGTTATTTTTCCCTTGAGGGTGGAGGAAGATTTGGCAGGGCCCTCTCGCGGCCTGGAGGAGATCAAGAGGTGGAGAGAAGGTCGTTTTCCAAGCGTGACTGGGCGGTGTTGGTGTCATTCCGCGGACGTACAGCCTATGAAGGAGTCGGCTACCTCTGAAAGGGAAGAAAGGGGCGGGGCTACTGCGTGGTGGGAAGGGGCGGGATTCTGCCGCCGCGGCTGCCGCTGGAGCCGGTGTCCGGGCTGGTGATGGGGTTAATTTCCTTTCGTAAGACTCTTACTTGTACCCACCCAGACCCGCCGTCGCTCCGCCGCGCCGCGCCCCAACCGCCTCCTCCTCCTCCTCAATAACGCGGGTAAGAGATGCCCTCCCCTCCCCCTCTAGCTCCCCGGGAATAACATGCCTCGCTCCCCTCCCCCGCCCTCCAACCGGTAGCGCTAACGGAGCAGGAGGCTGGCAGGGGAGAGATGTGTGTGAGAAGGTGGCCTTCCGCGGCGAGCAGTCGGTGCTCTAGCCGGGGCTCTGCAGCGGTTGCTAGCCCGCTGGGAGGTCGGGTCCCGAAAGAGCCAGGCTCTCCTGGCCCGCCGCGGCGGTGCAGTTGCATCCACTACCTTGTGCCCACCGCCCCCGCCCCCGCCCGGGGGCCATGTGAAAAGCAAACCCCTCGAGGCCTAGCGGAGGAGGCAGGGGAAAGATTCCCAAGTCCTTGCTGTGGCTGCTGCTGCAGCTGCTCTTGCAGCCCCAGGGACTGGGTAACCAGCCACAGCAGGCCTGTCTGGAGCGGGTTCTGTGAATGGTCCTGCTTTCTACTGTGGCTTGCGCCCGCGCCCGGGGCTGGCTGCCCGCCCCACGCCGCAGCCCCGGCCTTGCTCGGGAGAATTCTCAAAAAGGAAATGAGACCTTCCGACCGGTTGGTAAAATGTAGGTGTATGTTGCCTGTGTACGAGAAAAAGCACAACGAGAACATTAAAAAGAAAGTTGAATGACAGTGCCATGGTCCCCGGGGATCAGATTTACACGCGTTATTACGCTTGAGCCTTAGGTTGCCCACTTGTGTTTGAAGTTTTTGGTTGTTGTGTTGTTTTCCCTTTTTTGGCTTTGATACTTAAAGAAGTCAGTGTTCTTTGAGCTTTTCTTTGCTAAAGAAACTTAAAATTGTTAGAGGTTCCTGTGCTTCAGGTATAATTGTCCTGATAGCGAGTCAACCAACTAAAAGATGAAGAGATGCTTTTCTAAAATGGGCTTAAGTAAATACCGGTGCTCTAATAAAATTTTCCAGGAAAAAAATGACATCTCCAAGGTTATAATTTTTCTAATGGTTACTTTAAAGAAATCCTTTCCTTTTGATTTAATATCAAGGAATACAAGAACATTTGTGTAATTAAAAACAGTCTAAATCAAACTGGAAGTACACCTATTTATAATATTTGAGTCAGTAAGACCTATGAAATATTTATTAGGCTACCTGTTTGACTAGAGTAACTGGACATGCATCAGTTTTTTAAAATACAGCATACTTAGCTCTGTTTTAGGGCAGTCTCATCAGATTTTGAGTACTCATACCTAATTCTTTGCTTTGCCTGGCTCTGTGTATTCAGGCTGGCCTTGAACTCACTTTGTAACCCAGGCTGCCCTCGAACTTGCAGTGATCTTCCTTAATGTACAGATATTAAGCTCTAGGCCCATTTCTTGGGTTCTAAAAAACTATCCAAACTCTGTTAACACTGTTTAGGGTCTGAGAAGACTACTAGCTTAGCGATAATCTGTATTCCATGATTAACATAGACAATACAGTCAACCAAGAAAAAATATGGATATGTATTAATATAAAAAATGCAACATATAACCTTGGAAGATAACTCCTCAGCTCCTCACGAAGTACCCATAGCATATATTGCCCAGTATAGTGGTTTCCAAAACTTGTTGGTTAATTGGTAAACAATTGGTGTTCTTAGATCTGTAGTACATGCAGAAAGGACTGATGATAATCGAGGTGGTTTCTGCATGGACTCATTTCTGAGCCTCAGTTAAGTTTCTCCATCTATGAAATGGAATGAGAATGCTGAATTTATGGAGTTGTGAGGATTAAAATATATAAAGATCCTAGCGTTGTGCCTGACACATGGGTAGTTTGTATATTTAAATCTAATCACTTATTTTCGTGGATGGGTATTTGGAGAGTGAATTTGTTCTTATGCATGGGTTATTGTAGCCTCAAGAAGTTATCAAAGAGTACTTTGGGAGTGTAATTTACATGACGATTCAAGTAATTATAATTTGTAGTTAACCATTTTGGAGTAAAAGGTAAATGGGAAAGTGGGCATTAGGTTCAAAAGAGTTCTTCATCTTATGAATTAAAATGCAAATGTTTCTGAAATATATTTCAAATCTGAAGAAATTAGTATATTCCACACTGTAACATTAAATTATTGTAATATCTTTAAAATTTTGTTTAGCCAGTGAATGTGGTTTTTTTGTTTTAATGGTTCTAAGGATTGATCCCAGGCCCTAGTGTGGCACTAGCTACTTAGCTAGTCTCTTTTTTTTGTTTTGTTTTTTGTTTTTGAGACCAGTTCTTGCTGTGTACTTCAGGCTGGCCTCGAAGTCACTATGTAGCCTAGGCAGGCCTCAATTTATGATCATCCTGCCTCAGCCTCCAGAGTGCTGGAATTATAGGCATGAAGCACCATGCACAGCTCTTCCATTTTTTATTTTTATTTTATTTATTTTTTTTTTTGGTACCGGGGATCGAACTCACGACTGTGCACTTGCAAGGTAGGTGCTTAAGCCGCTGAGCTAAATCCCCAGCCCGCCATTTTTTATTTTGAGACAGGTTCTTGCTAAGTCATGGAGTTGCCCAATCTGGGCTTGAATTTGAGACCCTCCTGGTTCAGCCTTCAGAGTGCTGCTATTATACGTGTGTACTGCTATCCCAGCTATATGTTGTGAGATCTACTTGTATAATTGCTATATATGTTCATTGTGCTATCAAGCTATTGGCAAGTTGATAGTTGAGCTTTTTTAATACAGTTAGGATTAAGTGTGTGACCATACTAGTTTTCTTGCTGTTCTGTTTTAATTCTCATTATTTATCAATACTTGAGTGTTTCTTTTCTGTGAAACAACATGCCAGGCACTCTTTTCTTGGGTCTTCCTAGGTACTTTTGGAAATATATTTTAGGTCTTCATGCATAAAGTACTTGGAATTTGTGCTGTTAAACCAATTTAAGTGTAGCATGAAACATTTTACTATGAAGTGTTTCTGACATTAATGCTCAGCAAGGCTTCAAGGCAGCTCTATCATACACTGACTAATAAGCTTAGGTGAATAATGTTGTAGTGTGCCTTGCTGCAATTGGATGATCCTCCATGGAGGCCATACATTATGTCAGTAGTAACAAATTTTGTAAAATCAAAATAAGCTTTTCAAATATTAGGCAGAAAGCATGCATTGCCATACTTTGCAAAATAAGTTTAAAAAAACAAAATGACACTTTAGAATGCTCACTTATACCCATTTGAGTTAATATTAAGTTTTCATTCTTAGAAATAAGGAAGTAAAGACTTCTGTTTTTTCCATTCTAAGATTTGATTAGTTTTTAATTTATGTTGCTATTTGAAGTAGAAAAATTTTACTATTAGCACTCTCCATGATCTGTTGTGAATACATAGGGCAGTCATGTGCTAAAGAGTTGTGATTACGCAAGGTGATAAAAGGCCACATTAAACCACAGAATCAGTACTCTTGTCTTTATAGTTACTTTTGTATATTTTGTATATTGTATATTCAGTCATTTTTGTATTTTGGGATAATTTGTTACAGTTTTAGATATAAACAGATGACAGTTGTAAAGAAAAACTTTTTTGCAAGATAGTAAGAAGTTTTTTTTTTTTTTTTTGAGACAGGGTCTCACTCTGTAATTCAAAGGGGTCTTGAACTCACTTTGTGGTGCAGGCTGATCTCAGATTTATGGCATTCCTCATGCCTCAGCCTCCTAAGTGCTGGGATTACAAGCATGTGCCACCACACCTAGCCCAGTAGGAAGCTTTTAAATTAAATCATCTTCCATTTCATCTCTTTATTAGTAGTAAAGACATGGGAAGTAAATCAAGTCACAAAATATCATTTTTATCAAGTTAAGTAAGAGCAGCACTATACAGTTTAATACTTCACTTGTATCTGATAAAAATGTTAGCCTGCATATAAATATGTGTCATTTCTAAAATTTAATTCAAGTTTGTCATTGGCTAAGGGTTGAATAATAGATGTTATTAAACGAAAGCTCAAAGCTAGTTCTCTACTGTAATTTTCCAACCATTTGTTATTTTCTTTCTAGATCTTTTATCCTTTAATATTTTGGGGATGGCAATATGCAATGTATGTGCTATTGTCCCCTGATTGACATTTTGAAATTTTGTTTTCTTCTTCTTCTTCTTCTTCTTCTTCTTCTTCTTCTTCTTCTTCTTCTTCTCCTTCTCCTTCTCCTTCTCCTTCTCCTTCTCCTTCTCCTTCTCCTTCTCCTTCTTCTCCTCCTCCTCCTTCTCCTCCTTCTCCTTCTCCTTCTCCTTCTCCTTCTCCTTCTCCTTCTCCTTCTCCTTCTCCTTCTTTTCCTTCTTCTCCTTCTCCTTCTCCTTCTCGTCCTCCTCTTCCTCTTCCTACTCCTCTTCCTTCTCCTTTTTATCCTTGAATAAAATGGATTTGAAAAACATACTTGTCCCTTATTACCTGTTCTCAGTCTCCACACACACCTATTAATGTGTTTTCTTGTGAGTTTTAAAAGCCAACATTTTATAATCTTTATAGTTGTCTCTTTGCCTTGTGAATTGCAGGTTGTAGCTTTTTTTCTTAATTTCTACCTGTAAGCTCACTTCCCTAATCAAGTTGTAAGGTGTGTGAGCCCTCTTATTTCATAAATACTAGGCCACTTCACAAGTTTGAATGGTAACTCTTACAGCCCACTCAACTGTTTTCATCTACACCTGTCTTCCAAAAAACAAAGTAGGGAAACATTTGCTTTTATACTCAACTCTTTGAAAGGTAGTAATCTGGTATTGTTTGGTCTAAAGGTTTGAAGCACTATAATCTTCTGCAAATCTTTGTTTGATGAATTACAGATATAAGTCACTTTTGTGGAATAGTTATGCATTTAACTTCACCAACCTGCATTTTATGTGAAGAAGTTCTATGATTGGAGTAAAATATCACCTTAAGGGTTGAAGTAGAAGTCTAACTAACTGCAGATTTGCCTTGCTGCCTTAACCCTCACTGGGGAAGGAAGCTGTAGGTAGAATTTTGGTTAAAAGGTTTTAATGTGAAAGTAAAAATCTTCATACAAATATGCAAATCAGTAGCCTAAATGGGCATCCGGCAATTGCTTTAAAAGTTCTTTGGAAAAGGAGCTTGCTTATGATAGAATTACTGTGTTTATCTGTTTTGTTGTTGTTGTCTTATTGGTAACAGCCTAAATATCTTTCACAAGTAAATGGTTAAACTGTGAAGCATCCATATAAACTAGTATGTAAGAAAGGATAAACGCAACGCACACAGCAATGTTAAGGAATGGATCCCAATGAAATTACGCTGACTGAAAAAGCAAGAATTTTTAAATGTTACACATAATTCCATTTATACAACATCATCTGATAAAATTACAGCAATGGAAAACAGACTAGTGGCTGCCAGTTGAATGTTATGGGGATGGGAGAGCAGAATGCATGTGTGACTATCAAGGGGTATGTTAGTCATCTTTTTGTCACTGTGACAAAGTACCAAACATAAATAGTTAAAAAGAGATGAGGTATCTGGGCTTAGTGGCACATACCTATAGGACTGCAACTTCTAGCCCAGCTTGGGCAACTTAGTGAGACTTGTCTCAAAACAAATAAAGTGCTAGGTGTGCTAGCACTCACTTGTAATTCCAGCACTTGGGAGGCTGAGGCAGGAGAATCCTTGCAAGTTCGAGACCAGTCTGGGCTACAAAGTGAACTCAAGGCCAGCCCAAAATGCATGAGGAGACCCTGTCTCAAAAAGAAAAAAAAAGAGGTGGAGATGTGTCTTAGTCTGGAGGCCCTGATGTCAATCCCTGGTGTGTGCCCACATACACATAAAAGGGAAAGGCTTATTTTGATTTACAGTGTTGGAGGTTTCAGTCCATGGTCTGCTATCTCCATTGCTTTTAGATCTGTGGCAGGGCAGAAATATGTTGGAAGGTCAGGATAGAAGACAGCTGCTCACCTCATGGTAGCCAGGAAGCAGAGTAAAAAAGAAACAGTGAGATAAAACACTGGTCTAGGAACCCTTCAAGCGCATGTTCCCAGTGGTCCAGTTCCTCCAGTGGGCCATACCTCCTTGCAGCCCGTTCATGTATGAACTCATCAGTGAACTCTTTAACAACATCATGATCCAGTCACCTCTCTAAGCCTCACCTGTGAATATTGCTGTGTTAGGGATTAACCCTCAATATATGAGTGGGGGAGGATTTCATATTTAAAACATAACAGTAATAGGGACTATGGTCATGAAACAGCTCTGGATTGTGATTCTGGTTGTTAGATAAAACTATGCATATGACAGAATTGCATAGAAATGCAAACAAGTAAAATCCAAATAAGATTTTGAGTTATATCAATGTCAGTTTCTTAGTTTTGAGATTGAAGTATATTTGTATAAATGTTATCACTAGGGAAAACTGGATACAGTACATAGAACGTTGTTGTACTATTTTGGACATGTCTTGTGAATGTAAGGATTTAAAAATTAAAAATGGTACTGGGGGCCCAGGAGTAAGCTCAGCAGCAGAAATGCTTGCCTGGCAAGCATGAAGTCGTGAGTTCCATCCCTGGTACAAAGAAAGAGAAAGAGAGACAGAGACAGAGAGAGAGAGAGAATTAGGAGAAAAAGTATGTTTATAGACAAATATCAGCAAAAAGTCATGTTTTTCATATGACTCATGTTCAGTTTTTTTTTAATCAAGTTATACTGTGTTTACTTCATGACTGTATACTTTTCAGTTTAAGTTACTGTATGTTTTAAAGCAATGGGTGAGGAATGTGAGGGCATCAAAAGCGTAGAACAGGTCATCCTGATCTGTTTTTAATTTTCATGGATACTGTGAGGTTGTGGCCTGTATTCATCCATTTACTTGTGATTGTCCAGTTTTTCTCTTAGTACCATTTGTTGAATAGATTGTTTTTTTCCCCTTATTGAATTGTCTTGGGCTGTTGTTGAAAATCAATATACCAAAAAAAAAAAAAAGGTTGGTATTTCTGGGCTCTCTACACTTCATTTTTTAAATATGTCTTTATGCCATAATAGGCCATTTACATTCATCATGGGGAGTTGGTGCAGGTAAATAACACATCTTAATTCTTTTCCTCCATCTGATGTTTTGAAATTGACAAGTATAATGAGTCTTCAGACCCTGTTCTTCCAGTTTGTTTTGGCAGTTTAGAGTCCGTTTCATTTCATATGTAGTTTAGAATCAGCTTGCCAAATTCTACAAAGCAACTAATGTTTTTTGTTTGGTTTGGTTTAGTTTTTTGTTTGGTTTTGGTTTTGTTTTTTTGAGACAGTCTCATTGTATATTCTAGGCTAGCCTTGAACTCACTGTGTACTCTAGCCTGGCCTCAGACTCATGACAATCCCTCTGCCTCAGCCTCCTGAATGCTGAGATTACAGGCTTGCACCACTATGTGGTTGCATATCTGCTTTTGTAATCACTCTTGTGTGATACATGTTTTTGGCTAAAATATAAGACTGTTTGACCACACATACATATGGAGTGAAAAGAGATGGTTGTCAGGGACAATCTGAAAGCATCTTGGTAACCCTTGGACCACACTTTGGGACATTCTTGTCCAACAGAAATGCATAGCATGTTTGAAATCTCAAAAGCCTGATTGAATATCAGAACTCTGACACCTAACAGCAATAGCCAACATGATTTTCAGCAAGTTACAGTTAACCTCTCAGTCTGTTTTTCTATTTCTGTGAAGTGAGGATGATGACACCCCTTTTAGGGTTTGAAGAGAAACTAAATGACGCCTACCCTGTAAGGATTTTGGTATATAAAAATCACTAAGGAAATTATTCTGTATTCTTCAATTTATATTTGTCAGCCTTTCTCTGTTATACAAGATTAGCTAATTATTTTCCAGTGGAAGTATACATGACAACATAGTAACCTTACTATAAATTTGGTTCATTGTATCACTTAAGGGCTGAGCTTCATTCATTTAGTTTCCTACTATCCTTTTAACTACCAAAGACAGTGAACAATTTAAGTAAAGGCAAGGGCATAACAAAGTGAAAGAAAACTGGGCAAGGGGCACACACCAATAATCCCAGCACTCAGGTGGTTGAGACAGGAGGCTCACTGGGAGGCCAGTTTGGTTATATAGTGAGTTTCTGGCCAGTTTGAACTGCATAGTGAGACCATGTCTCATTAATTAATTAAGTAAGTAAGTAATTGCTTAGCAATGAGGGAGCAGGCTGAACGTGATGATGCCCACCTGTTATCTCAGCACTCAGGTGGCTGAGGCAAGAGGATTACCATAAATTGGAGGCTAGCCTGAACTACAGAATGAGATCCCATTTCAAGAAAAACAAAACAAACAAACAAACAAAAAAAGAAATGGGGGAGCAAACTTTATGTTTTCTTTGAAAGCATTTGAAACATCACTCCAGTTCTGGTAATTAAACTGCACATTTTTTTTTTTAATTTAAAGAATGATGCTTTAGCATACATTTTCCTTGTTAAATGAGAATAACTTCAAATTATTAATGATTCCATAAATACTAAAACAAAAATTCTAAAAAATGAATTCCTACTACTGAAACTCTGGGTTATTGGAACAGTAACTGAGTTTATCTGCAAAACTAAAGCAATACAATTCACTCAACATTTATTCAGTAAATATTTATTGAAAACTTAGTATGTGTCTGCTGACTAAACTACAGAGAGCCTCCCTTATGAATTTGTTTGCTAGTGAGACCCCAGAGAAACATGCTGTAGGGGGAAAGGGAGAGGGAGGGAGGGAGAGAGAGAGAGAGAAATCTTAGTTACAAATTATTGCAATGAAAGAAAAAAAAAAGCACAGATTGAGATCTTAGTGGTAGAATGGGATTGAGGACCTAATTTAGACAGAATAGTCTGGGAAGACATTTTTTGACTGAGCAAACTCCTGAATTAAGGGCCATTGAAATATGTAAATCAACAACAGTCTGAGTAAGAGAAACAAAATGTGTGAAGGCTATAAAATGAGAATATACTTGGATGAAGACAGAAATACATGTGTGTAAAAAAACAAGGAGAAGAGGGAAAAATGGAAACAGCTTTTGTAAGTAGGAAGGGGAGGAGACATTGAAGGGATGGTAGGGGAGTGAGAAAAAAAGAATCAAATTATATCATGTACAGATTCTCTGATAAATGTGATCATTATGTGTATCTAAAATCTGATTTAAAATTTTTTGTTTTTTTAAAAAAGGAAATACATTTACTTACCAAAGTTCAGGGGTATTCTCTCAAAGACAGGATTTAAAAGAAGAAATACACAAAGAATACTGTGATCTAATTTTGGACTGTCAGCAAGATGTATTTATTAGCCAAGTAAGCTACTCCTGCAGTAGACCCTTTGGAACGCAAATATAATAGATTTTTAAAAGACTCTTGGAAAGTCTAAACACAACCTTTAATCGTCACATATCAAGGATTTCCTGTCTTTTCAGTGCTATACCAAAAGTTGCCATAGTTTTCTGTAACCTGTGCTTAGACGGACTGATAAATCTTTGTGTTCCTATGAGAGGTCATCTAATCTATTCTTAGTAGTTTCTAAAATCATTCTAGCCTAGATGTTCTGACAGTTTCTCCTCTAAAGTCTGCTTCCCCCCTCACCCCTCCCCTCCCCTCCCTTCCTTTCCTTTCTCTTTTTCAGAAAATTTAAGAAAGAAAAATACCGAGCTTGTGCCTTTTGAGCAGGCACCTGTGGATTATCTGACATGACATAGAAATCAAGCAGGTAATAATTTAGCCTTTGGTTAAGCTATTGTATTGGCAGGATGATAATCCTAACAGGACTTTGGCTGTGTGCTCCCTCCATCTCTTTTCTTCTTTCTCTCCCCTCTCATCTGTCCTGCTTGAAAAGAAGAAAAGGGTATAGAAATAACCCTGTAAATTTCCTTAGTAGACGTTTATCTCATGCCTGTCTATCTGTCTCTCTTTCTCTCCCTCTCTTAACTTAATTACAGCTTACATTGTATCATTTTTAGGCACAATAATGTATCGATTACATAATATCTGCTTTACTCTGACACACACACACACACACACACACACACACACACACACACACAGTCTTCCTCTCAGTTTGCATTTCATTGTGTTGCTGAGAGGCTAGATCCAGTCCTCCAAAATATATGCAACCAGACTGTAATGATATATTTACGATTTTAGGTTTGACCACAAGAAAAAAATGTTTTGAAGGACATTTCAGAAATGTTTTTAGATTATATTAATGACAAATTGAGAAAAATACTTGAACCTAAGTGTTGTTTTCTGCTGTCCCCCCATCTACCCCCCACCCCAGTTCTGAGGATTGAACCTAGGACTAGGCAGGCACTGTACAGTACTACTGAGCTACATCCTCCACTGTATGTTTGTTTCATAGTTTGTTGACAGGGCCCTTCATAGGTCCCCAGGCTAGCCTTGAACTTGAATTCCTCTTGCTTCAGCCTCCCAGGTAGGGGGCCTACTTTTGCATGTTTTGAAGTGAAACACATTTCATGTTTGTTGTTCAAAATGCTTGACAGATTGTAAACATGAAGGTAGACAAAGGAGAAAAACTGAGCCAATGTAAAACTTTGTACATTTCTAAAATGAACTCTTTTGGAAAGTATGTGGCTATTTCAATATGTTGTTGTTGGGTTTTTTTGTTTGTTTTTTGTTTTTTTTGTTTTGTCTTTTTGAGACAGGATCTCGCTATGCAGTTCAGGCTGGCCTTGAGCTCACTTTGTAGCCCAGGCTGGTCTTGAATTCGCAACAATCCTCCTGCCTCAGCCTCCCAAGTGCTGGGATTACAGCCATGAGCCACCTCGCCCGGCTTCAATATGTTTCTTAAAAACTCGACACAGAGTATACTTATGCAAATAAAACTACTGTAGGTCTCTAAATAACTGTCATTCCTATTTATCTATTTTATTAGGATTTGAGTCACAGAGAATGTTCCTAACATCACAAATAGATTCTTTTTTAAATGCTTTTATCAGCTTATCAAAATCATACTATGTTGTCACTGGTTGTATGTTAATGGCATGATTTTGCTGTAATTTTTTTTTTCACTTTCCTGGAGTTGCTAATTGACTTTTTATCTAGTTCGCAAACATATTCTCAAGATCTTTTTTTTTCATGGAGCCCTCTTTTTCCTTCTCTCTTTCCTCTCTTTCTCTCTCTCCTACCCTCCCTCTCTCTTTTTTTCTTTGGTTTGATTTGGTTTGGTTTCTTTAGATAAGGTCTTGCTGTGTAGTTCAGGCCAATCTTGAACTCACTGTGCAGCCCAGGCTGGCCTTGGAACTCCTGTTGATCCTCCTGCCTCAGCCTCCCAACTGTTAGGATTACAGGTGTGCATTACCATGCCCGATTTCTCATTCTCTTAAGAGATTTTTTTCATAAATTCCTGTATCCTGCTCACAGTTTTAATCCCTTCACTATCCACAGTTTGTTGCATCCTGTCCTGTTTTTCATCTAATATTGTTAAATAATAGGCTGGGCTATTTTCCCAAGAAAAGTTGCATAGGAAATTTATAAGCTTTCTGAGAACATGTATGCCTTAAGTGTTTATTCTGACATCAGACTTACTTGGTAATCTGCTTTGCCTTCCATAATGTACATTGCTGTTGCAAGATCTCCTGGCAGCCTGATTTTTTTATCTTATTTTGAAATTTTCCAAACATATACTAAAAAACTACTCAGATCTACAATTATTAACATTTTGCCATATTTGCTTGCCCATCTGTCCACCTTATTTTTTTCATGCATATTAAACTAAATTGCAGTTATCATACTTCACCTCTAAATATTTATTTCTGCATGCATACTGTTAAGTAGAATTCAATTTTTGGTTACTTCATTAAAGATAGATGTACATACAGAAAAATCCACAAACCACAAATGTAGCATTTGATGAGTTTTTGATAAATGGTATATACCCCACATCTTTATAACCCATTTTTCTGTGACCCCAAAGTTTTGTATCAGGGAAACCAAAGTGTATACTGTGTCTGTAAGGCTTTTACTCCTATCTTTGAGGATCTATCCCTTTTGTTTCATATTTTTTTAAAAATCATTCAATAAAACTATTGTTCATTGTACAACTAATTTTCTGTTGTTTAGTTTTTATAAAACTGTGTGATTCCCAAAAGTATTTGAGATAAATCTTTAAGAAATAACTGCTAACATGAAAGATAGTTCTCAAAATCTGTGTTCTTTTATTTCTTCATTATTCTTTTGTAGTTCTTGAAATTTTACTAATTAGTACAAAATTAAGTTATAATTTAGCTAAGAATACTGAAAAACTGTATCAGAGTTTTAGGGCAATATCCTAACTGGTAGTCTTGTCAGACTGGGCTAGGCTGTTGGTCTCATAACTGAAGTCAAGGAGATGAGCCAAGGTGCAGGGCAGGAAAGGAAGGAGCTTTAATCATCATGATCATGCTAAGAAACACAGAGAGCTTCAAAGTTGTTCTTGAAGAGCTGACAGAAGCTTTAAGGTTTTAGGAACCAAGGCAAGGGATGAGGTTTTATATAGCTGGCAGTGTAGGTAACCCTGGTCAAGTCCTGGTCTGCTTGGTCTGTATTTCAGGACTAGTTATATGAGTTTCTAAAAAAATCATCATCCCTGGAAGGGGCAGTTTGGTCTCCATCTTGACATGTTGGTTTCTACTTAGTGGAGCATCCTCCAATTGAGTTAGGGGATAATTGCTTCTGCCTGGAGGGATGACCTCATTGTATGGTGGTCTTTGAGACTCTGCTTTCTTGGAATCCAAGATGATTGCGGTTTAGAACAGTGACAGTAGACTCCTGCTGTAAGGGGAAGAGGCAGAAACCTTACAGTTGGATGCCCTGCAAGTTCCAAACACTACTTTAGTTATTCTTAGTGTCCTCTGTCTTGAATGAGGATGAGATAGGCTGGGTAAATTTAGAGTTAATAAACCTTGTATTACAGGTAGTTTTTGTGTAATTTAACATGCATCTGTGCAGAGCTGAGGAGGGATCAGACCCAAAGTTTTAAAGTAATAAAGGAAACCAGAAATTTAAGGGTGAGATACTGAGTTTCATACTGTTTTTAGTTATTGTTTTTAGTTAATTGAGCATCGGCAGATCCAGTCCCCAGGTTGTTATAAAGCTTCTTAAATTATTTTTTGCTATTCTTACTAAAGAGCAGTTAGGATTATTTAAAATCACTTTTTAGAAAGTTTTGAACATTTCTGTTGAGGCTTTTCAATGAACCTAATTTATTGTTGTTGTTGTTGTTGTTGTTGTTGTTCCATTGGTTGATTTTAGGTGTGTTTGTACTTATTAGGTATAATTAAGATTGTCTTTCCTAGAATATTGATTTGCACTTGCAGGATGTAGAATGATTGAGTTTTATTTGTCCTTTTTTGCATCTTTTAACAAATTTGCTTACAGGTAGGACAGCATAATAGGACCATGAAAAAAAGAAACACACAACTTAGTGACTGGTCTTTTTAGTTCAGTACAGCATGTTGTCTTTTTCACTGAATAATTTGGATTAAATGGAGGACCTACACTATCTTTCTGAATCCACAATGATGGTTATGTACCTATTAGTTGAGTTCTTTTATACTTACTATCCCAAAACTTAAATATAGGTATTTTTGTCTGGCCCTAACTTCTCACACTGCTGTGTCCAGTGGAGGTCTCGAAATTTGGGGGTGTGGGGTAAGTGTGGGGATAAAGAAATGAAGACAAGGATCAGAATGCAGAAAGCAGTCAGGAGGAGCCTCCTCTCCTTGTGGGAGAAAAAGAAATGCCCAGTGACTGCAGTGCATTTGTTTATATTCATGGGAGGCAAAACACCTCTGTCTAACAGTTCGTTTACCTGGTTGCCTCTGGCGCCTCATGTTCTCAGGGCTGTAGCAACTTGTTGAAATAGCTCACCTTGGGCACTGTATTGTCCAGGCTGAAGTCAGCCCCACATGTGTATTATTAGATCTCCAACTTCAGCAGCTCCCCACATCACACAACTCTTCATCTAGTATCTTATGATTCCAAAACACCAGATTACAGTGTTTGCTGTCTTTCTGCAGGATACACATTGAGTGGGTGATCTCTCTGTCAAAATACCTTTTTCATTTCTAGCAGGCTAGGCATGGTAGCGCATACCTGTAATCCCAGCACTCCGGAGGCTGAGGCAGGAGGATTGCTGTGAGTTTGAGACTAACCTGTACTGCAGAGCAAGTTCAGGGCCAGTCTAAACTACATAACAAGACCCTATCTCAAAACAAAACAAATATGTTTTCATATGTTGATAGGTGGGCAAGGCTTGTGTCAAAATATATTATGATAGCCTTGTGATGAGACGAACTGAGGTGATTGACTAAGCATTGTGGCATTGCTTCAGGCTACTACTAACTACATGCTGGTTACTTGGACACAGTCACTGTAGTAGATCAACCCACAATCTGTTAACTGGGATGTAAGTGATAAACAGGCCTGTTGCAGGTAGTGTCAGGATGAATATGCTAGAAAATAAGATGCACCTCTGGAGAAGCACTGAGACTTCATGAGCGCTCATTTCTCAGAAGGGCGCACAATTTAAAATGTATATCCATATATATAATTATTTCTTGAATTTTCCATTTAATATATTCAGACCATAATTGACTGCAGTTATCTAAAATGTCAGAAATCCAAACTACAGGTAAGGAAGAGCCCAAAGTCACCATAACCAGCTCATAGTCCATTTAAAACTTTAATAGAGGTCTTCAAACTCCAAGTATAACTTTATTTCCTTTATAAGTAAGAATCATTGTAGGAATTAATCAAGCCAGTTAGTGTGCCTATTATAGTTAAGATGACTGATGAATATTTCAAAATAGATACCTTAACAGGCTCATTACAGTTAGACACTATGCTTTGTTCTTTAAAACTGTAATGTTCTTACAGTTAATTCCAAATTTAAAAGACATACATACTCCCCTCTTTTTTTTTTTTTTTTTTAAAGATAGGTTCTTATTGCCTCAGTTCTCAAGTGCTGGGATTACCTGCACCCACTACCAAGCCTGGCTGGAGACATTCTCTATTGGCTCACATTTTTTTTTTAATCGGTACCGGGGATTGAACTCACGACCACGTGCTTACAAGGTAGGCGCTTATGCCAATGAACTAAATCTCCAGCCCCCTGGCTCACACTTCTATCACCTAAGCCACTTAGGTTACAGAAGAAACTTTCAACCTTTACTGTGAGCAAGTGATTGGCATGCATGTGAATTTTAGGGTACATTCAGATTTAAAATGGTCCCTGAAAGCCATGCATTTGAAAGGCAATTGAATCATAAATCACTTATACTTACAGCTGATTAGTGCACTGACCTGGAAAGGTGTATCTGCCTCCTTGTCTTCTTTCTTCGCTTGTTTTTCTGTTTCTTTTTTTTTTTGAAATAGGGTCTTGCTGTGTAGCTCAAGTAGCCTTGAATTCACCATGTATCCCATACTGGTCTCAAACTTACAATGATCCTCCTGCCTCAGCCTCCCAAATGCTAGGATTATAGGTGTGTGCCATCACACTCACCCTCTTGACTTTTTTGTACATTTGAATTGTGTGTGAAATTCAGCAGAAGTAGAAGAAATTCAGTATATTTCATACTGAAATGAAGTATAAAACTTGATTCCTTTTTTATAAGGTGAGATTTAACCTTTTTAGGATCATAGTAAACGTTAAAGCCAACAAGTAGTAGTACAAGCTTTCAAAAGATGCAGGTTTACAGTAGTGTTTCCAAATTATCACCATGAAAAGAGAAGTAGGCAGGAAATTAGAGGTGAGACAAAACTCCGTGGTCGAAAAGCCTCATAATATAGCTAGCTCCATTATGATCCCAAAAATAATGAGTACTACTTGGTATCCATGAGTAGGCATTTGAACATGGGTCTGTCAGATGCTCTTCATTATTGCCTGTATGAAAATTTCTTAATGTGATATGGGCACATTAAAAAATTGTGTATAAATCAACATTCAAATTCTGTTAAAATCTGGCTGGCTAGTATGACTTTCTTATGATTTTTTTTTAACAGCTTTATAAAGCTATAATTCATATGCTGTAAGACTTAACACATTAAAATGTATAGTTCATTAACTCCAAGTATATTCACACAATGAAGCAGCTACCACTGTTACCTAATATTAGAATGTTTTTATCACTCCAGATAGAATTCCAATACCAATTATCAAATCCTCCATGTTCTCTCCCTGCCTTCTCTAGACAACCACTAATCCATTCCATTTCTATAAACATTTGCTTATTCTGTGCTTTTCATATATATATATGGAATTGTACAGTATGTGGTCTTCTTCACATATTTTTAAGTTTCATCCATGTGGTATCATTAATCAATAGTCAAATTTCTTTGTGTTATGGCTGAATGATAATAGCATTGTATGACTGTATCACACTTTATCATCTCTTCGATATTTGTAGGGTTTTTGGTTAGTTGGTTGTTGTTATTTTAAATAATACTGCTTTAAACATTATTGGGCACTCTTTATGTGGGATCTATATTTTTATTTTGTTTGGGTGTATACTGGAACAGGAACTGCTAGGTTCTAATGGTAACTTTAACTGAAGACTTGCCAAAATATTTTCCAAGTAAATTGCACCATTATGCATTCATCAACAATAGGTAACAGGTTTAATTTGCCACATATTTACTGATAGTTTTTTTTCTGGGGGGGGGCATGGTCTTGATGTGTAGTTCAGATTGCCCTTGAACTTACCATGCCACTAGGCTGGCCTCAAACTTAAGGCAGTCCTCCAGCCTCACCCTCCCTGAGTGCTGGGATTCCAGGCCTGAGCCACCCTGCCTAGCTGCTGATAATTTGTTATTGTCTTTTTTATTATAATCACCGATGTGTAGCAGTATCTTGTGGTTCTGATTTGTATTTTTCTTTAATGACTAAAGAGGTCCACTATTGTTTCCTGTGCTTTTTATTGGCCAATGTTGATTTTATGTGGACTCTGATACCCAGTGTTTTTTATGTAATTTAACCACTCTGTAGTTACTCATTATTTAGACACCATATTCCATATAAAGAACATTAAATAATAAGTTCTTCAACCAAAATGGAGAATTGCTTTTTTGTAAGTATTTCTTGAATTTACTTGATAATCACCAGTTCGCTTGAAACAGTTCCAGTTTGTGTCTGTTTTTCTAACATAGTTATAATAGTTCCCTCTTTTACTCTAAAATATACTTTTTTTTCTTTTTTCTTTTTTTTTTTTTGTCTTTTAGACAGGGTCTCACAATGCAGTCCATACTGGCCTTGAGCTCACTTTGTAGCCCAGGCTGGTCTTGAACTCACAACTATCCTCCTTGCCTCAGCCTCCTGAGTGCTGGGATTACAGGCATGAGCCACCATGCCTGGCCTCTAAAATATACTCTAAATTTGGGCAATAAAATTTTAAGCCAACCTACTGATGAGTTGCCTATGCTACTTATTCAAATATACACTTACTACCTACTAGATCAGAATCTCTCCTGTGTGTCGTCATACATGCTTGTGATCCCAGTATTTAGGAGGCTCAGGCAGGAGGTTTGCTGCAAAGTAGAGCCTTGTTACTTTTTACCTCAAAGTGATGATAAAAGAGGGCTTTTATTTTTTATGTGTGGGATTGAATCCAAGACTTTGATCATAGTAAAGAGTATTTCTTAGCAGGTGTAGTGGACAAGCAGAGCAAAGTAGAATACTTTTCTGAAAGTAGGAAGTCTCGAGATAGAGTTATGTTAGAGGCAATGGGCAAAGCTGAACTTCTTGGCGTATTTCCCAATTACTCTGATGACTGTAAGGAGGAATTTATTTTATGTTATTTATTTTTTTAATCAGTACTGGAGATCAAACTCACAACCGCATGCTTGCAAGGCAGGCGCTTATGCTGCTGAGCTAAATCCCCAGCCTTAGGAGGAATTTATCAAGATGTTCCTCTTACATGAGACTGTCAAACACTTGAAGAGGTGTCAGACATGCCTGTCAAGGTTTCAGTTTTTTATTTTTGTGACTTTGTGGTTAAGATGAAAGAGAATATTTTGATGTAATGTAAATAAAGTAAATCATAAATGTGCTGCTTGTGGAGGGATTTATATTGGGGCATTCATACTTTCTTATTTATTTGATTGCCTTTTAGAACCAGTGATACATAGTTAAGAAGAAATGGCTAGAAAAGTATTTATTTATAGTCCTTCATTTTTCTTCACTCATGATGTCTTTATTAACTAGACATGAGCCAGTTCTCTTATGGGCTATAATTCTCAGCAATACTGTCATAAATAAAATACCGCCCTATATTGTTGTATTTGTGGGTTATGTAATTTTTTGATGTATACAGAAAAGACTTTAGACATAAGACTTCTGAGCAATGCTAAGACTGAGAGATTTTGGGGAAGGAATTAGTGTAATTTGTTTATCTAGTTAAATTATTGTAATTAAGACCTTGTTATCTCTACTTGGAGATTGCATTTAAGGAGATATATTTGGGTGTCAGATTGACAAGTGGTGGATTTGTGAGGATTTATGTTGATTATCAACTTCATTGGCTTGAGAGACACCTAGGACATTACTAAAGCAGTCTTCTGGGTTTGTTTTAGATATTAGTAGGGTGTGTTCCTGGACCCCATCCTAACTGGCTTATCTGTGTGCTCTGCTTCCTTGAGGTGAGCAGCTTTCACTGGCACACCCTGATATCTTAATGTTTTTCTCTTGGAGCCCGGTGGCCAAGGATTGAAACCTTTCTTTCTTTCTTTTTTTTTAATCAGTACTAGGGATCGAACTCACAACCATGCCCCCTTGCAAGGCAATTGTTTATGCCGCTAAGCTAAATCCCCACCCCCTAAAACCTTTCAAACTGAATCAGAATAAACCTATTCTCTTTTAAACTATAATGTATTTTATACCAGTAATGAAATCATGAGTAATACAACACCTTTTCAAAACTGAGTTGACTATAAATAAAAGGATTTATTGCAGGGATTTCTATTTCTGTTTCTCTTCATACTGTTCATTGATTGATGTGTCTCCTTTTATGCTAGTACCATGCTGATTACAATCAGTCATTCTGTATCTATTTTGAAGTTAGGGAGTATGGTTCATCCAGTTTGGTTCTTTCTATTCACAGTTATTTTAACTATTGAGATCTTCAACTATTGGGAAATTTGTAATAATCCATACAAATTTAAGAACTGTTATTTTCCATTTCTGTGAAAAATAACCTTGAAATTTTGAAAGGGAATATATTGAATATGGACCACTTAGAGTAGTGTGGACATGTCTATGATACTAGTTTTTCTAATCCATGAACAAAAGATACTTTTCTGTTTATTTGTGTTTATTTTAGTTTTCCTTGTTTTTTGTTTGTTTGTGGGTTTTTTTTTTTTTTGGAGTTTTTCAGTGTATGAGTCTTACCTCCTTGCATAAATTTTCACCTGAATATGTAAAACTTTTATGCCTATTGTAACTATTATTGCTTTGTTATTTTCTTTTTTGGATAGTAAATTATTAATATAGAAATGCTACTGAATTTTACAGCGTATCTCACAACTTTACTGCACTTGTTTATCTGTTTAACAGTTTCTTGGTGGACTTGAGTTTTTTAAATGTAAGATTGTGTCATTGTAAAGAGATATAGTTTCACTTCATCCTTTTTTTTGTATCTAAAATTGAACTCAGGACCTTGTACTTGCTAGGCAGGTGCTTTCCCACTGAACTATATCCCTGATCCACTTCTTTTTATTATTTCTCTTTCTTACTTGGCTCTAGCAGGAATTTCACATTGAAAAGAAGTGATGAAAGTAAGCATCCTTCTCTCTGCCGTTAGAAGAAAAGCTTTCTACCCTAAAGGAAAGAACACATCTAACTGGGACAGTAATTAAACAAAAAGAAAAAATAAAAGAATCAACACTGGGGAAGTAATGCAATGACAGAATTCAATAAATATCTTACAATAATAACACTCAGCTGGGTGTGGTGGTGCACAGCTATAATTCCACCACTTAGGAGGTTGAGGCAGGAGGATCACTGAGTTCGAGGCCAGTCTAGGTTACATAGTGAGTTCAAGACTAGTCTGAACTACACAGTGAGAACCTGTCTCAGTAATAGTATAATAATAACATTTGGTGTTACTGGTCTTATTTAAGACCCCAATAAAAAGACTGTCAGAAGGAGTCAAAACACAAAACCCAACTATACGTTTAAAGCAAGAGGTGTACCTCATTCACAAAGAAACACATAGACTGAAAGTAGAATAGTGAAAAGCAATATGCCATGCAACTACAATATGAGACCAAGCAAGAGTAGCTATTCTGTTATCATACAAAATACCACTACGTCTTCGGCTAGTTTTTAAGATGTCTTTTATTTTTGGTAAAAAGAAATGGAGTTGTTTTGTGCTTCATTGTGATTCAATATATTTTGCTTACATTACTCTGTATTTACTTGCTGATTGCTATAATAAGGAGGTGTTTGGTTTGGTTTGGTTTGGGTTTTTTTGGTCTTTTTGAGACAGGGTCTCTATGCAGTTCAGGCTGGCCTTGAGCTCACTTTGTAACCCAGCTGATCTCAAACTCGCAACAATCCTCCTGCCTCAGCCTCCTGAGTGCTGGGATTACAGGCGCGAGTCACCACACCCGGCAGGAGTTCTGTATTTTTTTCTTTGCAGTTTAATTGATAAATCTATTCACATTAGGTGTTTTTAAAAAAATTTTATTATTTTATTTTAAAGATAGTAAAACCAAGCAAAACAGTATAAAGTCAGTTAAAAAGCAGTGAATTGGTACAGAACTTCAAAGCGGGGTAATAGGAAAACAACAATGTCTACCATAGTATGTCTTGTTATCTTCACAATAGTTGTCCACTCCATCAGATATAGCAAAATCAAACCAAAACAGAATAAAATCAGTCAAAACAGAATATTGAATAAACAAGCAAAACAATAGTAACAAAACAAAACAGAACAATGTTGAATTTCAAAAACAAGATAGAAGGAAATCCCCTATATTTGCTATATTGTATACTATTAGCCTCCCTATAGATGTTCAGACCACTGGCCACTGGCCTTCAAAGTCAAACAATACAAGCATTCAGTTGCTATCAACTCAGTCTGTCCTCCAAATGAGCCGGTTGATTGGGGGTGGGGAGTGCATGGGAGGTACTATCTGACATTTCTCTACTGGGCCCTGTATGGCTTGCTTGGCCTATCAAAAAGGATGGCTGGCTAGTTGCCTTATTGGTCGCCTCTTCCCAGTCCCAGCATGGCCAATTACTGGGAGGCTTTATCTGACTTTCTCTTCCTGGGCCCCACATGGCTTGCACAGCCAAATGCAATTTTATTTTTTTTCTTTTTTTTTTTAAGAGAAAAAAAGCAAAACAAAAAAGGGTAGAAATACTACAGAATTTCAAAATAAATGACAGAAATAACTAGTTTTAAAAAAACAGTAAGAAATCACTAGTTGATAAATTACATATTATCTTAAAAGTAGTTCATTACAAAATGAAAGCATAAAAAATGGACAATCAGACAATGACCGTACAAACCATTCCATTCGATGAACCAACAAAAACTCGTTGTATGGTTATCTATCTTACACACTTATGGTTATCTATCTTACACATATAGTTACAGTGTTAGAGCACTTTCTTTCCCTTTCATTATTACAGTATCATACATTTTGGATCTTATTACTCTTTCAGTTTTTTATTGTTTTTATACTAGAGAAACAATATGATATTTACAAATGTGAGTCTGATTTATTTCACTTATGAGAATAGTCTCAAGTTGCCTCCATTTACCTATGAAGACCTCAAGATCATACTTTTTTAGCTGAATAATATTGCATTGTATAAAAATACAACATCTTTTTCATCCATTGTGTGGTTTATGGGCATTTTGGTTGTTTCCAAGATTTAGCTATTACAAATTGCGCTGCTGTATACATTGGTGCACATACATTCCCGTGACATGACATTTTCAGTTTTTCTGGGAAAATACCCAGGAGGGGAAAAGCTGGATTGAATGGAGCTTCCAATCCTAGTTTTTTGAGGAATCTCCCTAACTGATATCCACAGTGGCTGCACCAGTTTGCACTCCCACCAACAGTGGAGAAAGTGTTCCTTTTTCTCCACAGCTTCACCAACGTTTGTTATCAGTTGATTTCTTGATGGCAGCCATTCTTTCCAGAATGAGATGGAGTCTCAGTGCTATTTTAATTTTCATTTTTCAAATGACCAGTGATGGTGAACATTTCTTCATGTATTTGTTTGCCACTTGTATAACTTCATCTGAGAAATTGTGTTTGTCTCAGATGCCCATTTTTGAAGAGGGTCTTTGAATTTGGGAGACTTGATGTTTTTCAATTCTTTATATGTTCTGGATATAAGTCCTTTGAGGGGTTGCTGGCTAAAATTCTTTCCCATTCTGTGGATTTTCTTTTTACTCTGTTGGTGATTTCTTTTGAAGTGCAGAAAATTTTCAATAATAAAAGATCCCAGTTGTTGATTCTTTGAAGTACTTCCCATGCAGTTTGTTTTATTCATGAACTCTTTGCCTATCTCTGTGTCTCCAGGACTTCTACCTACCTTGTCTTTCAGTAGAGTCAATGTTTCTGTTTTAATATTTAGATCTTTGGTCCATTTTAACTTTACTTTATAGTGTATGGCGATAGACATGGGTCTAGTTTCAGTGTGGAGAGCCAATTTTACCAACACCATTTATTGAAGAGGCTATCCTTTCAATAAACATGTTTAGCCCCTTTGTCAAATAGCAGGTGGCTAAGTGTCTTTAAGGTTGTGTTTGCATCTTCTAATCTGTTCCATTGATCTTCAGGTCTATTTCTTTGCCAGTACCAGGCTGATTTTATCACTATAGCTTTATTAGTATAATTTCAAGTTGGGAATTGAGATGCCTTCTGCCTTGCCTTTGTTGCCCAGAATTGCCTTTGCTGCCCAGAATTGCCTTTGCTATTCTAGTTTTCTTCTGTTTTCCAAATGAATTTTAGAAATGTTTTCTCTAGATCTGTAGTGTATGTCAATGGTATTTTGATTGGAATTGCAATGAATGTGTATAACAGTTTTGGGAATATGGCCATTTTCACAATGTTGGTTCTTCCTAGCCAAGAGCAAGGATATCCTTCCATTTTCTAATATCCTCTTCAATCTCCTTTTTTAGAGTAGTATAATTTTCAGCATATAGGTCTTTTACATTCTTGGTCAGTTGATTCCTAAGTATTTCATTTTTTTAGGTGCTATTTAAAAGGCAATATTTACATAATTTCTCAATGAGTTTTTTGTTTGTGTACAGGAATGCTATTGATTTTTGAGTGTGGACTTTGTATCCAGCTACACTGCTGAATTTATTAACTCTAGTAGTCTTTTAATGGAGTTTTTTGGGTCTTCTATGTAGAGTATCATGTCATCTGCAAATAGTGATAATTTAGCTTCTTCCTTTTTTATCTTTATTCCTTTTATTTCTCTCTCTTTTCTAATTGCTCTAATATTTTGAAAACTGTATTGAATAAGAATGGTGATAGTGGACATTCTTGTCTTGTTCCTGATTTTAGAGTGAAAGCTTTGTTTTTGTCCGTTTAGTATAATGTTGGCTGTTGGTTTGTCATATATGAACTTTATCAGATTGAAGTAGATACAATCTATTCTGAATTTCTGTAGGGTTTTTATGATGAACAAGTTTTGGACTTTATCAAAAGCTTTTTCAGCATCTGTTGAGATGATCATGTGATTTTTGTTTTTGACTCTGTTGATATGGTATATTACATTTATTGATTCACATATGTTAAAGTATCCCTGCATTCCTGGATAAATCCCACAAATCCCACTTGATCATGATGTATAATCTTCTTGATGATTTGCTGCATTCTATTTGCCAGAATTTTGTTGAGAATCTTTGCATCAATGTTCATTAGTGAGATTGGCCTACAGTTCTCCTTTTTGGTTGGATCTTTCTCTGGTTTTGTTATCAGAGTAATACTTGCCTCCAGGAATGAGTTAGGGAGGACTGTTTCCCTTTCATTTTCATTGAAGAGTTTGAGGGGTATTGGGATTAAACCTTCTCTAAATTTGTTGTAGAATTCAGCCATGAATCCATCAGGACCTGGGCTTTTTCTGTTGGTGGTGGTAAATTTCAATCACATTTTCAATTTCAATAGCTGATATTGGGTTATTCAAAATTGTTATATCTTCTTGATTGAGCTTTGGTAGTTCATAACTTTGTAGAAATCTGTCCATTTTTTCTGTGTTTTCCACCCTATGTGAGTAAAGATTTTCAAAGTTGGTGTTCATGATGTTTTAAATTTCCATGGGGAGGAGGAGCTAAAGTTGGCCAATCAATGAGCAACATAATACAAAGCCTCCCGGGAGAAACAACTCATATGCCAGAATAACACATCTTGGAGAGATACAGACAGAGGGAGATGGATCCTCTTGACACAGGAAGAAATTAAAACATAAAAAAGCTCATCAAACACACAGTCTCAGTGCTACAACTGGAACAACTAAAATTACCGGACAAGGCTTTTTCACTGCGACCCACCAAGTTTGCACAGGCCTGAATTCGTGCCAGCCAGCAGAACCGCCCAAACTTGTTCTCGCCACCACTCACAGGAGCCACAGCCACACTGAAGGTCGGGGTTCGGTGAGCCCAATGGAGGATGGAGCCCACTGAGGGGCCTTCAGTAGTCCACGGTCATTGCTGGGAATGAGACACCCCTTCCCCATGAGAAGGGCGCAACCAAATGGGCGACATGTTGGAATCAGGCAGGAGCCTGAACTGGGAGCGGCAGTGACTTCAGTTG
>PVLA01013720.1:0-35108 GCA_004027455.1 Hydrochoerus hydrochaeris | reverse complement strand
AGATGAAAAAAGTTAATTAACACCTGCTAAGCCTGGGGCGCTTCCTGCTTGGGGCTGGGGGTTGCTGCCAAGGTTAGCATATATATATTCCAGCTTCTAAAAAATAAAGCGGATTCAGATTCACTCACAGACTGGTGTGCAGTGTTTTCTGTCTCTCAATCGCCGACTCCCTGACCACCTTTGGGAAACCCTAGCCCTGTCGCAGCTGGACTCCGGCAAGCTACAAAGTGAGCTCAAGGCCAGCCTGAACTGCTCAGCAAGACCCTGTCTCAAAAAGACTCCCCCCAAAAATAATTGAAGGAGAAATAAGTGTTTTTCATGACAAAAAGCACCTTAAGAAATTAATGACTACCAAAAAATTCTCAAGGATAACTTAGATGACAAAGCCAAGAATGTCGAAAAGCTAATAGAATGAATATACTAGGCAGGATGACCAGCTAAACAGAAGCGGAGGCGAGCAAGAGGGGAGCAACAGGAAAGTCATAGGATGACAGAAATAAGTCAGTGCCTATCAATAATGACTCTTAATGTGAGTGATAACTACTCCTCAAACTAAAGACACAGATTGGCTGATTGGATCAAAAACCCAAACCCAACAGAATGGTGTAAATATGAAACACACATAATCCAAAAGGAAATTTCTAGGCTAAAAATTAAAGGATGGAAAACAACATTCCATAAAATGGGAGCCCCAAAACAAGCAAGTGTTGTTATTCTATTTTCAGACAAAGTAGACTTCAAGCCAAATCTGGTCTGAGGAAGCATGGAAGACCACTACAAACTGGCTGAGGCAACAATTCAGCAGGAAGAGATGACAGGTGTAAACACACGTGCACCAAACCCTGGCACAGACAGCTTCATAAACAAACACTACCAGACATAAAACATCATAAACATCAAAACGATTACAGTAGGGGATTGCAGTATCTCAGTATCACAAATAAATGAACTAGACAAAGACCCCCAACAAATATCAGAGTTGAACCACAACTTAGAATGGATGGATCTAATAGATATCTACAGAGTGCTCCATCCAACAACAGAATATACATCTGCTTAGCAGTACATAAAGCTTTCTCCAAAATAGACCACATATTAGCCTATAAAGCATGCTTAAATAAATACAAAAGAATCAAAAGTATTCCATGCATATTATTAGATCAGAGTACAATGTAAGTAAAAATCAATGGCATGTGACCCCAGATTTCAAGTTATATTCAAAGCTACAGTGATAAAAACAGCATGGCACTGGCACAGAAACAGACCTGAGGATCAATGGAACAGAACGGAGGACACAGAAACAGCCCCAGGCAACTCAGTTGTTGGATCTTTGACAAAGGGGCCAAAAACATACCCTGGAGGAAAGGTTGCCCTTTAATAAATATTGTTGGGAAAACTGGCTTTTCACAGGTGGATGAGTCAAGCTAGACTCATCTTTTTCATGGTGTATTAAACTCAGATCCAAATGCATCAAAGATGCGAAAACATAAACACTTAATCTGCTGGAAGATAAAATAGGTAAAATGCCTGAAGACAAACATAGGCAAGAACTTTCTAAATGGAACCTCAGTTACATAAGAAAGAATACCAAGAACCGACAAATGAGATTATATCAAATCAAACACTTCTGCTCAGCAAAGGAAACAACCAAGACAGTGAAGGGAAAACTTGCAGAAAAACTTTTGCCAGCTACTCCTCAGATAGAGGACTACTATTTGAAGATATATTTAAAAAGGACTCCTCAGAATAAAAGATCTAATAAAAAATGGGCAACTGAAATGAATAGACACTTCTCAGAAAAAAAGAAGTACAAGTGACTAATAAATACTTTAAAAGCTCCGTATTTCTGGTCATTAGAGAAATGCAAGTTGAAACACGGAAATTCCATCTCACTGCAGAAGGAACAGCATCATCAACAAGTCAGATAACAAATACTTGTGGGTCTGTGGGGCCAAAGGAGCCCCCTGTACGCCATTGGTGGGATAGTAAACTGACACCACCACCATGGAGATCAGTATGGAGACTCCTCAAAAGCCAATGCTAGAAGCCCCACTTGACCCAGCTGTTCCCCTTCCAGTTAAAGACCCAGCTGTTCCCCAAGAGTTAAAGACATCATTTTACAGTGACCCACGCACACCCTTGTGTATAGCAGCACAAGTTGTAACAGCCAAATCTTGGAAGCAGCCTACATACCCACCTACCGACAGCTGGACTAAGAAAACACAGTGGAGCACTACTCTGCTACAAAGAGGGACAATCCTGGGTCCTGCATAGGAAAATGGGTGCACCCCAAGACCATAATGTAATGGATGCACCCCGAGACCATAATGTCAAGTGAAAAAACCAGACACCCAAGCTTATGTCCTAAATATCACACGGTTTCTCTTACATGAGAACCCAAATTCTAAGCAGCAAAATAAAAGATAATAGGAAATAGGGGCTCAGACCTTCTTGCAAAAGGGAAGGGGACCAAGAGATGGGAGAAGTTGGGGGAGGAAGGGTGGTGGGAAGCGTCACGCGGCCTCCTGTCCGCATATCTGCTCCCCACAGCCACCATCACTCCTTCCTGCATGCGGGGCTGGTGCACGTGGAAATCAGGACGGGGCGAGGTACCAGCCCCCTGCTCAGTCGCTGCTTGGGGTTGGTGCTCTGAGCTGCCACTGCTTGTGGGGCTGCATTCACTTTGCAAATCTGCGTTTCACAGATGCGCAGAGATCTGTGCCGACTGATGTCCATGGGCTGATACCTCTGTCCGGGCTCTCTGGCTGGGTGTGCCCAGCGCCCTCCCCCAAAGGGGCTTGCTGAGGGGCACAGCCTCCTTGCTCTCAGGGTGGAGGCTGATTTCTTCCCCTACATGAGTTCAGAGGTCAGTGGGGGAAAAACAAAAATAAAGGAATTGGAGGCCGAGCGGAGAGACTGGTGATGGGGGCTACACGGAGGCCACCAGAGCTCCACGTGGGACCAGGCTCTCCATGACCAGGTGCTCTGTCTTTGAGGTCCTGCCGCTGTCGCCCAGTGGGTGATCAGGCCCCAACCCACCACACCCTCTGCTGGGTTTGGCCCCTGTCCCCACAGCTGGGTCCCCCCGGGCAGGACCTCACTGTCCATTGTCCTCTGGTCGCGCTCTGTGAGCTGCTGTCTCCCGGCCGGCCCCTCTGTGTCTGCAGGTGACACCCGGCCCTCACCTGGTGGTAGTAGGCTATGGGGACGCCAATGGTATACTTCATGGGGATCACGGCGAGCCCCCTCTTCTTCCAGCGGCTCTGCCTGTTGAAGTCCTCGGCAACCCGCTTCCTGGCATGGAAGGACGACTGCTCCAGGCAGTCTTTCCAGCACCTCCGCAGGGGCCTGGGGTCGAACCTCTGCTTGTAGGCTGTCTGGCTAGGCCTCTTGTACATGTTCATTTCTCTCACCTGAAAGATGAGAAAAGGTAGCAGGTCCCCAGGTGGGTTTGATCCATATAGGAAGCAGGTGTGACGCGGAAATCCTTCCAAGCAGACACAGCCATTAGGTGACCATAGGGGTGCAGTTGTAAGGGTACACATGCAAAATGAGCACCAATAACAACAGCAGCCGTGGAAACCTTGAACGAGGCTCAGTGTGCTCTGGCTCTAGACTTGGGCACCTCTCAGGTTGCGGGAGGACTGCTCATCCTGGGGGCAGCAATGAGACCCTAGTCTCACACGGTACAGCCCGGCAGCGTCTCGAGCTGGGTCTCAGGCCTGGCACACAGCGATCACCAGTCCCCTGCTTCTGGGTCCTGGGGGTTTCATGAGCTCAGGGATTGGCTCAGTGGCTCAGGCCTTGCCGGTGTCTGAGACCTCAGGGTGCCCTTGCAGGGACCTGGCTGGCCTTGGGGGTGGGGGCTTAGACCTCAAGCCTTCCTGCTGAGGACCATGGGACACGGCAGCTAGGACCAGAGAGCTCCAGAAGCGGAGCTGCAAACCCATGGAAAGGGGAGAACTGCAGCATCACTGTCTTCAGCCTCCCACATGGCCCACTTTCCTACGGCAACCCAAGGAGGCAGCCGGGGCAGTGCTTTCGGCAACCCAAGGAGGCAGCCGGGGCAGTGCTTTCGTGGAACCCACACTGGGCTCCCGGTGCACTTGGCCGGCCCTATGGCATTTCCTCTGGGGCCTGAGCGTTCACCTCTTCAGGGAGCAGGTCACAGTGAGATGCCACCGCGGTCACATAAGCCTCCACCACCACGGTGGCCTGGGGGAAGCCGAAGCCCCGGAAGGCCGTGTTGGACGGGAGGTTTGTTTTGCAAGCCCTTCCCCGGCACCGGAAGTTAGGAATGTGATATACATTTTCCGATTTCAGCACCACGTACTCGATTACCTGCACAGAACCAAAGCAACGTCATGCCTGTTCGACTTAAAACCACTTAACTGCACTTTGTTTCAGGCTGAGCTTCACAGCCATTGGCTGATCTGTGAGGGGCTGCACCTGCAGGAGCATGGGAGGGACACGTCTGGCTCACCAGCTCGGACTCGTCCGGTGTGCAGCCGCCGTTGATGTAGAACTCCAGGTCCGCGGCTTTGATCAGCCCGCTGTTCATGAACCCGACCTGCGGAGGCAGCGCAGGGCGCCAGCTCTCCCGCCGCCCGCGCTCCCCAGCCGCCTCCCGTGGTCACAGTGCGGAGCCACACTTGGCCGTGCCTGTGCGCTGCTGCGATGGTTCCCACGGGAACAGCGGTAGGGGAGTTTTAGGCAGCACCCAGGTGTTCCTTTGGAGAGGTGGGGACCTGGCACTGTCCTGACCACAGTTGGCCGGGTCCTTCTCATACCTTGTATCTTCCGAGGAGCGGGTGGCGGCCAGCGGTGATCAGCATGTCATCGTCTCGCTCCAGGACGAACCGGACAGGGCAGCCAGTCCTGTGGGGAAAGTGCTCTTGAGTGGGAATCACCACAAAGTCTCAGGAACGTGGCGGGGGGAGGGGGCTGAGGTAATTCAGCCGCTCTGTTCTCTGTGGGGCGGTAATAAAGCTTACACAACAGCCAAGGTGGAGGGAACTGAAGTCAACACCCCGTTTTCCCCAGTCTCGCCTGAATGTCCCGTGTGCCCATGAATGACCCCCTTCTGGTTTATACTGCATTGGAGAGTTGCGATCAATTTGCAATGAAGCGTAGAAATAGAGTAGGATTTGGTCTTGTGAATTCCCTTTGCCACTGTAAGGGAGACATTCAGGTTTCACACCAGGAGTGTGGGGTAGAAAACCTGAGCACTGCCCTCCCCACGCCTGGACTCTGCTCTGCCGAGTCTGTCCCAAAGGCGCTGTTTTCCGTGGACCGTCCCAGCACAAGCCTGCTGCCCGTGGGGTCCCTGTGCACGAGCTGCAGCCTGAGACTGGCCACACCCATCCTGGGCAGAGGTGGAGAGAGCGCTGCCTGGCAGGCAGGGTCTGGGTGAGGTGATAGGGCTCCCAGGCAGCACAGCCCGAGGAACTGACTCTTACTTGTTGGCGGCCACCGCAGCAACAGCACCCAGCAGAGCGGGCTTGGTCACCTTGCCCCCAAAAGCACCTCCAGCTCTCCGCATGTGGCAGGCGATTCTGTTTCTCGGGACATTTAGAGCTGCGGCCACGAACTCCTGTGGAGGAGCCGGGGAGCTGAGTTCTCCACACACAGGGCTTCCTACCCAGCGGTGCAGACATATCCAGGGTCCCGTCTTAGAACATCCCCAGCAACCCGGAGAAACCTGCACCCATCAGGCAGCCCTCTCGTCCTGCAGCCTCCTAGCCCTGGGGGGACTCTGCTCTGGGTATTTCAAGGAAAGGGAACTATGCAAACACGTGGCTCTTTCCACATGTAATGTTTTTGAGGTAATTTCTGTGGCTATGTATGCACTGCTATTCGTGGCTGGGTAATATTCCCCTGTAGGATGTGCCAGCCTCCGCCTGTCTGTTCTGCAGTCAATGGGCCCGTGCCCACCCACAGCTCTTCTGAGTGAAGCTATTGTGAGCGCTGGGTGGAGGTCTTCGGTGGACGGCTTTCCTGTCTCCTGGCTGAGACTCCATGGAGGAGCTGCTGCAGTAATGAGCACCTTCGGTACCTGCCGAGGAGTGGCCCTGCGTCCCCAGCCTGTGCCGCATTCCCCGCCCTCAGCCAGGTCCAGAGGCCCAGCTTCTGTCTGTCTTTGGCCATGCAGCTTTATCTGCCGTTGGTTCCAATGCTCTGGGGGAGTGATGTGGCATCTCATCACCCTTCTGTGCCCTCACCTGGTCTTTGGCGACTTCGGCTCCAGTCTCCAGGGAGCTGCTGCTTTGGGCTCTGGGTGGTGGCCAGTGGGACCCAGGCCCAGCGCCCTGGGGGCGCCTATGGGGCGGGGCTGCCTGGTTGTACCCTGTCACCAGGCAGCCCAGAGCTCCGAGATGGTGCTGGCCCTTCCTGAGGCCAAGCAGCATACTTGGTCTTACAGAAGAGGGGCCTGGCCCACGCTCCGGGTATTGACGTTGTCCCCAGGTCCCTTTGAAGGTGGCGCCCCCTACCCTGGGGTGCAGGTGCAGCGCTCATCTCTGTCCTCTCTCCCAAGCCGTTACCTGCACACGGGTGGGAAACTGGGTGCCCAGGTGCAGTACCATCTCCTTGTCCTCCTCCTTCGGCAAGGCCAGGATGGTCTGCGTCTCCATGTAGAAGTGCTCCTGGCCCTCCACGTGTACCTCACCTGGAGACACAAGTGGCCTTTAGCTGTGCTCTCGCGAAGTTGCATGGAGGGCAGGGCCTGGCATGAAGACTCCCTCCTCCTTCCTTGATCTCTCTCCGCTTCCTGTCTGCCCTGCATGGACTGTGTCCTCTCTACCGTGCGGCCCTCCTGTGGAGCCAGCCAACTATGAACTGAAGCCTCTGTAGATTGGAAGCTAAAATTACCCTTTCCTGCTTATAGTTGTGGGCGTTGGAGTTTGTGTCTCAGCCATGAGAAAGTAACCAAGATAACACCTATCAGATTATATAAAACTGAAAGGCTAACAATATCAGTGGATCTCCCTTAATTTGCTAGTAGAAATACATTCATACAAATTTTCTAATTATTTAAAAATATTTGACACAACTACTCAAGCTAAGCATATAAACATGCTAATACTCAGCAGTTTATCCCCTCATCGGAAGAAAGGGCCATGCTCACCAAAGGACAAGCATCGTGGTGAGTACAGACACTTCGCTCAGAATAGCACCAAACCGGCAACAGCTGAAGCACCCACCGCATCAGTAGGTAGCCACTACTGCATTTGTGTGCAATGGCTGCCACTGAGCAGCGGGTGGGGCTGCAGACCTAGAGATGGTGCGGCCGATGGCCCTCCCAGATGCTGTGAGAGACAGGCACGCGCGGAAAGGCCGCTCTGTAAGAGCCACCTTAGTGGGAAGTTAGCGGGCAAGACGAACCCACAGTGGCTGGAGTTAGTGCCACTAACCTGCTGAGTCCAGAGAGTGTTCTGGAGGGGACAGGCTGGCTGGGGCGGAGCTCTCAGAAACCCACCTAGTAGCACACTTGTGCTTTTCAGCTGTTGGTGAACAATCACCCTGGGCTATGGATGCTGCCCAGGTTTCACCGGACCCCAGAGGAGGCGACTGGAACCTGCTGTTGGCCTGCAGGTTCCTCCCACCCAGGCGCTGCCCTCACCTTCAATGATTTGGTCCACGTGTTTGAAGGCCTGCTCCACATTTCCTTGCTCAATTTTCTTCTCAGGAGAAAGAAATGAGTTGTGCTCCAGGGCTTGCTGCAGAGGAAAGCAACCAGCCGAAACAAAATAATCAGCCTTTTTTTTTTTTTTTTTTGCGTTCTAAGATGACATTCATTCCCACAGGATGCTGGGCTCCTGCTGTGGAATCCACACACTGGACAACGGAGCTGGAAGGTATGGATGCAGTGGACTGAGGAATGGGCAGCTAGCCCAGGCAGTGGGGGAGCAAAAGCTGCCATTCCTGGGGGCGGGGACAGGGTGAGGAGAGGGCGAGGAGGTGGAGGCTGCGAGGCCTGGATGCTCAGGGACAGGCTTGCACTGGCCACCAGAAGGGGAGCCTGAGCCACCTGCAGGCAAGGCCATGAGTGAGTGGACAGGAGGGCCAGCGCCGGGCGGGGCTGCAGGTTTTCCACCAGGAGGCAGCAGAGGCCGGGGTTTGAAGAAGCCCTGTCCTGCGCTGAGCAGTGTGGCCTTGGGTGGGAACCCCAGAGACTCGGTGAGGGGAGGAGGCCTGAGGACCTTGCGGCTGGAGAGTACAGGTGGTAGGCGATGGCCTCTCCGAGGTCGCGCTGAGGTAAAGGGATGAGGATGGGCCTGGAGGTGAGCAGCAGAGCTGAGGGACTTGGAGAGCAGGTGGGGGGGGACTGGGTGGCTGAGGAGAGCTGGAGAGGACACAGAGGAGGCCTCCTCCTCCTCACGCACCCATCTGTCTGTGCATCCGCCCTGCTGGCCACCCACAGCCCTGCCCATCACGCCCTGGATTGCTGGCACTGGCCACCTCGATGGTGATGATCCTGGGCTCCATGTCCTCGTACTCGACCTTCACTTTCTTGGCTGCCTCCCTGGCATGGGCGTAGGTGTCGGCGGCCACGGTGCACACGATCTGACCCACGCAGATCACCTGGGGAGGGGACAGGGTGAGGAGAGGGCGAGGAGGTGGGGGAAGCCACAGGCTGCCGACGAGCTGAACACATGGTCCCAGGCGAGGACATGTGTCCCCTGGGCTCTGTGGTCAGAAGGAAGAGAATGTCCTGCCCACAAGAACGGACTGAGAATGGGCCTGTGTGAACTGGGGCAGGAAGACATGTGGAGCTCAGTCACCGTCGTGACAACCTTCTCCTCCTTACACCCCATATCCAGCAGGACATGGGATGCGGTTGACACAGATCTGCCATCTTTCGGGGCCCATGGCTGTCATGTAGTCTAGAACCTTCCTCAGGGAAGGTGCCTCAGATGGAGCCGCTACTTAGGAGCAGTGTGGAGGATCATGGGCTTGGGGTCCTCGGATCCCAGCAAGACTTCGTGACGTGCGCAGGAGGCAGCAGGCGTCGCCGCACAGCAGGACTCACACGGCCTCCCAGCCACACACCTCACTGTGCGCGTAGAAAATCTCTCCTTGGTGGTTGTTTTCCCCGGGAACGTCCTCTGCTGTTATCACTGCAACTACGCCCGGGAGCGCCAGGGCTTCCGCAGTGTCAATGGATCTAGGAGGGAAACCCAAAGAGGTGGCAGTCATCGGTCGTGGGTCTGAGTTGTTGGCGGTGAGCTTGGGGGCTGGGTGAGGTCCTCCCCACCACAGAACCGATCCTGGAGCCAGGCCCATGCTGCAGACCCTGAGTGTCTCACTCTGGGCCACTGGTTCTTTGTGGCTGTGCGAACAAAGTGAGGCCCTCAGCCCTAAGAGGAGGTGTGATTCCAAAGAAGTGTCCACGTGTCCTCGCACATGTGCACTGAGAAGCAGGTGGACACGGCTTCTAAACCAAGCACTTGCACACAGCTTAAGCATGAGACTGAGACCTTTGGAGCAGCCCCGTGGACTCTTCGTCTCCTTACGTGATCTTGGCATGAGCCCTGGTGCTGGTGACCACGGCGAGGAAGAGCTCCTGGCTCACATGGGGTAAGTCGTCCACAAACGCCGCTTCCCCTGTGGCGTGCTTGAGGCCTGCCTGGTGCATGACTGGGTGCCCCACCGGGTCCTGAGGGGGCTGGCAGGGGTCCACACACTGCAACACACAGAGCGAGTGATCTCACACCAGGAGTTTCCCACCCTGAAAACTGGTCCGCTGTAGGTGGCTTTCCCAAGAGTCAGGAGATGCTATAGGCCAGCGATGTGACCCTGTGGCATGCACACTGCAGTGGGCAGGCACATGGGCCAACTCATCCCAGAACTGAGCGTTGCCTGACGGTTGTTTTCTCTAAACTAAAATCCTCAGTATTCAGGTTTAATTGTAGTGTAGGCAGTTGGCAGTGAATAAGTGGGTCTTGGTTTAGATACTTGCTCTCTAAAAGGGTCCCCATTGTGATTTAGGCTGTGTAGCCCCATATCTGTGAGTCTAGGTTAAAAGTGTCCATTGAGTGCTATTGTCAGGGCTATATTTTGGTCAAAATCCAACCCCTTTCCGCCAAAGAAGACAGATGCTGTTGAAAAGGACAGATACTGGCCAAGCCAAGGAGGAAATGCAGGATGATAAACTGAAAACAGCTGAGAAGGGAGAGGCAGCCCCAATTTGTGTCACCCAGAGAGAAGCAAGCTGGAGTGACGGCAGGGCACATTTTCTGCCTTCTGTCCTCAGCAGCAATCAGCACATAGGAGCAGGAGCTGGAGGGGCAGAAGCACCCACCCGGAACAGCTGAGTGCCTCGGGGCGTTCTTATGGGGAACTCTTCCAGTGCACTCCTGTACTCTTCTGGGATATCAGGAAACTTCTGTGGATCCTGAGAGAAGATGATTTCTCATTTAATTTTTGCAATAAGTTAGTTGCTTAGAAAAATATATCCAAGTACCACTATCCAAGATATACCACTTGAATACCACTATTCAAGACTGAAGTGGGCAGTTCTGTTGCGAGAAAGCCCCAAGCTTGGAGTTCTCTAGAGTAGCAGCAGTTATTTGAAGAATACCAGCTACAAGCATTTATGTACGCACAAAAGTATACATGAAGCCAGATGTGGTGGTGCACACGTAACCCCAGCACTTGGGAAGCTGAGGTAGGAGGACTGCCTTGAGTTCAAGGCCAGCTCAGGCTACACAGTGAATTCAAGGATAAGTCTGCACTACATGGTGAGATGCTGTCTCATAAAACAAAGACAGCCGCCCAAACAAAACAAAACAAAAAGCAAAACAAAAGGAAGGAAGGAAGGGAGGGAGGGAGGGAGGGAGGGAGGGAGGGAGGATGTGTGTGTCATCCCCAGGAACTGGAGGCCTCCTTTCTAACCAGTGGAAATGCACCGACTTCCACACAGACAGTGCAGGCCGATCTTCCAGTCACAAATCCCAAAGCAGGAATCGGGGCACCTGCAAATACTTATTTACAAGGATGCTCAATTACAGATTATTTGTGGCTGAATTAAAGTAAATATTGAACAATAGGGAAAAATGGCCAAATAAATCATGGTACAGACATAATATTTGCAAACATGCAAAAGACTTTATAGATGTCTGCTTACTGACACTGAAAAATATACTTCAAAATAGGTGAAAGAAGGGTTTCAAAAACTTATGTACTGTATGATTCTTATTTTGTGGAAAAAATAGGAAAACATAAAAGTAAATATTTCAAAATGTTAAAATGGCTAAGGTAGGATTATCAGGTTATAGTTGATTTAAAAAATTTTAGGTTCTCTGTAGTTTTAATTCTTCTGTGATGGGAGAACATGTAATACACAATAGAATATACAATAATAATAGGTGTAAAAATAAAGCATTTAATAGATTATATATTAGACACATGATATCTATGCTGAGTATATTATATAAATAATACATAATTCCAATCATGAGTAATGTTAATTAAATAATAAAAGAACCGGCTGAAGTAACACAGCAAAGCTCTCAGTCATGAGAGGGTTGATCATTTGCTAACCCTGTCCCTTTGAGGTTCGCCAGGGGAGCCTCAGGCAGGGACACTGCTGGGGAGGTGGCTTTGCACTCTGGTGGGTAAGGAAAGTAATTAACAGGAAAACTGGAAATAAATGTCTGAAAATTAAGAATGGCTCAAATACTGGTATGCAGGTGCCATGCAAGCCATTTCTCATGGGCCTGGAGGCCAATGTAGCGGAGAAGCGTGAGACAGTGATGACACCTGCTACCAGTGACACAAGTGAGCCGGATAAATCGCCCCTTCTGTAACGCAGGGCTTAGGAAGTGCAGATGGTGATGGGGTTACGGGCAACTTTCTTCCTCTCTATTGGCTTCATGCACATTTTCTAGATACTGCAATATCACCTTACTGAGCCAGTTTAGGAGAGGACAGCGCATCATGGCTGACTGAGGCTTCTCTGCCACTGGGTTGGCTCCTGTTGGTCCTAGCTCTGTCCCCAGGCAACCGGGCCCCAGGAGGATGCCATCTCATCCCCACCTGGTGGAACTGGGCCTGTGCCCGCTCACGCTCACGAGTGCCACTCACCAGCCTGCTCAGTGCCTGCCGCACCCTCAGGTAGAATTTGAAGAGCAGGCTGAGCATCAGGGTGCGCCGGTACTCCACCTGGCCGCCCTTGGCCCCGGGGGGCAGGCGGAGCTCATCCAGGACCCCGCGGCAGGCCTCCTCCAGCATCTGCTCATCCCACTGCCTGGGGAGAGAGCAGAGCGTCGTGGAGGGCCACAGGCCCTCCTGAGTGGTGCGAGATCAAGCGGTGGTGTGTGGGGTGAGGGACCCAGAGCAGTTGCCTTCAAAGAGTTTCCTAGGGGTGTCCAGCCCGGGTCAGGCACCTCGGGAGCCGTTGCTAGAGGCCAGGCTGCCTCCTCACCTCTCTCCTGCAAGCCACTCAGTCCTCCGCTTCCAGCCTCAAGGCCATGAAGCACACAGCCTCAGTGCTCAGACTATGGGCTTGAACAAACCCTGCCCATGTCAAGGGCCGGCCTCGGGCCTCTGGTCCAGCCACAGAGCTGCCCTCCCACAGACACTGGCCATGGCCAGAAGATGGGCTTGGCCTGCCCCCGCCTGCAGGGTGGACAGGGCATCCTCGGAGTCCCTCAGGGACTCTGAGCAGAGCACAGGGAGCCCCGGGCTGCCCTTGGACCCCTCCCCTTTCTTACTGTTCCTGCCTCCTCCATTTGCCTCCACCCACTTGAGTGAAAAGTGATGTGGGAATTCAGCAAACCGCCAAATTATTGAAGATGCTTGTAAAATATTTCCCAACTGACAGTTGCCACATCACTGTTTTGGAAGCATACATTTATTTTAGTATTTGAGAAAAAAATCTGTGGTAAGTTTTAGCTATCAACAATGAGAATAATGGGTTAATAAAATGATTGTGCAAGCACTAGTGGAAAGATTTTACTCTCTCCTTTTCTCTCCTCCCTTCCTTCATTTCTGTCTCTGTCTCTCTGTCTGTCTGTCTGTCTCTCTCTGTCTTTCTCTTGCTACAGTTTTCTCTGTAGCCCAGGCTAGCTTGGAACTCACAGTGAGCCTCCTGCCTCAGCCTCCCAAGTGTGCACCACCACACCCAGCCTAATTAGAAGATTTTAAAAATTTACTTTCCAAGTGCCAGAAGCTGTGGGAGTGACAGGAAGACCATTTAAGTGTTTTGACGATTTCATCCTTTGTGTGTGTCACTCAAGGAAATTTTTAGATGTCGTGTGACCCAGTGCTAGAGGTCTTTACCAACTTTGTGCATTAATTCTGAGTTGTCGCCTGGCTAGGCCTGTCACCTGTGCATTAACCTTACTACAGGAACCTGCAGTGCAGGAGTCATTGCCTGGAAGGCCTGGCGCTTGGGTAGCTTGCACTTCCTGCACTGTTTCCTGCGGAGCCTCACATTTTCTAGATGAGTACGTATCTAAAACCAGAAAACCGCGGCTACCGTTTCCATCCTCCGTGTCCCAGCCCTGCCAGAGCCCCACCTGCCAACCAGCTGCCTGCAGGTGCGGCTCGCGGAGAGCACGGTGGGGCCCACACCGCCGTAGAACACCTGCAGGTCGCGGATGGTGCTGCTGCTGTCCTCCAGCCGCACGCTCATGCCGGCGTTGACGATGGCCAGGGCGTTCTCTTGCCGCTGGGCTTGCCTGAGCCCTGACACAAACTGCCACTGGGGATGGGGACACAGGTTCTTAGTGCTCACCGTGGGGCACCACCCGACACAGGAGGGGCACAGGAGCCACCCGGGGTGGGCGGGGTGCTGCCAGGTCCTGACTGGTGCCCGTCTGAAGACCGGGCATCACCGACAGGAGAGGCTGGCTCCACAGGCTGGGTGGAGCCTGGTGCTCTGGTACTTTCTGTGTGGTTAGAGTTCTCACTGGGAACCAAGGGTCCCTGGGCTGCGCCTGAGTGTGAGGCAGGGTGTGGTTGCTGGTTTGGTCCTGGGCCAGGGTCCTGTATGGCCGGTGTCATGGGGGCTGGAGAGATTGGACATCAACCCCACCTGTACTTGTCCAGTGTGAGCCATCTCAAGGAAGACAGCCCAGAGACCAGAGACTCGGCCATGTGTACTCCAAGCTCATTACCATTCCCATCGAGGCCCCCGCTGCCCAGTCCTCTGGCCAGTCCCTCTCTCCACTTTGCCCACTGGATCCATCATCTTAAATTCTCTTGCATCTTACTGGACCTCACACTAAGCTTTTGAAGGGGCCCCTCTGCTAAAATACAAACTCCTTACAGGAGCTTTCTGTGGAGGTCAGTAGTAGGGACTGACCCAGGGTCTTTGCACTGAGTGACACCCCCAGCTGTGTTATTGCAAATTCTTTTGGCCAAGGTCTCACTAAGTTGCCTAGGCAGGATGCGAACCTGCAGTGCTCCTGCCTCAGCCTTCCGAGCAGCTGAGATCACAGGTGCGAGCCACGACACCTGGCTTTTGTTAACTCTGGCGTGCTTCCAGGGTTAGCCCTGCACAGTGGAGTGGCCTGGGGATAATGTACCCATAATTAAATTGTTCAATTGCTGATCATGATCCATGATCGGATGACTGGGAAGCACTATATGCTAACATAAACTTTCAGTGTGTCAGAACTTCCCGGAGCCAGCGTGCACAAACGCGCCCCATCTCAGCTAAGAGGCACAATCATGGGAAGAAGCCGAGGTTCCACTCTCATGACAGCCTTTCCTCGGGGACTCAGGGCCCATGGGACCGTCCTGTTTTTAATGCATTTTAAAACCCAAAGCAAGAACCGAGCTTCACAGTAATGAGCAGAGGTGCTGAGTGCAGCCAGGATCAGATTCATCGTTCCACACAGAGCCACACCACACATTTCACAGCTTACGGAGGAAGGCAGTCACAGAGCCGGAAGTGCCCAGGGCCCCGGAGGTCACAAGGCTGCGGGGTGGGAATTCACACTCCCTTGGGCAGCTGGGGCCAGACCGTGGTGCCCCAACCCGCCTCGACTCAGGCTCCTGCTGGGGCAGCGGTGCCCGGTCAGCAGGGCTGGGGCTCACCTGAGTGGAGTATGGGATGAAGACGGACAGCACAATCTCTCCTGGCCTCAAGCCGGCCCCAGAGGACCCCTCGAGGAAGGCGCCATCCAGAGGGATCTGCCGCTCCCCTTCTGTGGGGAAGAGGGGTGTGAGCCCAGGGAAGCACTGGGGAGAGGTCAGAGGGTGCCTGGCCACATCCATCATTTTCATTTCCCTCCACAAAGCTCAGTGTTTTCCCAGACAGAGAGGGAGTAAGTGACAGCCCCGCTAACTCCATGTAGTTAAACGTGCGAAGTCCTGTGAGAAAGAACCTGGTCTGCATGAATTCCGGCCTGACGTCCACCAGAGCACTGGGAGCTGAAGAGAGAACGCCCCTTCATGCTCTTCCTCGGCTGCTTTGATGCCACTTTGGGCTGCTTATCAATTGGGCAGTTTTAAGAAAAATACTCCAGTGCAACAAACTGTGTGAGCTTAAATATCAGCCCCTTTGGGTGTGGACTGCCAGGCCTGGGGCTCCTCAGCCATCTCCCCACCCCACAGACCTGCAGCCTGCTCTCACCCTTGGATACCAGGTGGATGGTCGCTTTTCCTGCCGCGAGGATGGGATTCAGGTCAGAGATGGTCGCCCTGGTCGCCACGTGGCCTCCTAAAGTCTGAGCAGGAAGGGATGGCATTAGGAACTGCACTGAGTTACTGGACAAATAAGGAGTTAAGAGTAAACTTTTAATTCTCTTCTTGGCTTTGTGGGAAGACCCGGCAGGGTTTGGAGCTGCTACTCTGATTCCGACACCGTGCTGTACCAGGCTCCCACCCTCAGCAGGGGCTGTGTTTCTCCCTGCCAGGAGGCCAGGTGTCAGTCTGTGTCCAGTGCTCTTTGGTCGGGACACTTATTGATGGAGGTGGACCTCGAGGAAAGTGAGTGAGGCTTTGGGGCCTGGGGCGTCAGGTTGGGGAGGGAGAGGGTGCTGGCAGTGGGGCCATAGTGTCTCCCCACGCAGGGTGGTTGGCACTGCAGCCTGGGTGCCTCTGGGGAGGGGCAGCTGTGTCCCAGGCGGATCTCGGCCCCTGCAGCCTGTGGGGGCCCTGACCCTGCAGTGCAGGCAGCTCTGTGAGGCCTGACCATGGCCCTCTGGTCACTAGGGGGCAAGTTGGCAGTAAGGAGAGGGACACTGGGGCAAAAGGTGAAAATGCACGGCTGGTTTCGAGGATCTGGGGAAGAGCTAGGGATGGCAGGAGGAGGACCCCAAACCCTGCTGAGCCAGTGTCCTGTGGGATGGTGAGGCCTGAGCCAGCCCCTCTGAAACTTCAGCCAGGAGGGACCCAACCAGCTCATGCCGGGTAGACTGAGGATGCAAAGCCATGCAAACTGCAGTGACTGGCCCCAGGCTGAGCCTCCATAGAGTCTAGGGAGCCTTGGTGAGGACGCATGTCACAGACGCAGCAGGCCAGGACAGACGGTCACGCACTTGGGCTCCAGAGCCTCCACTCAGGATGTGGGACTCAGAGACGGTGTCTTCCCAGTGCCTCACTCTGGACACACACGTGCTCACACTCTTGCTACTCTCACGCTGCAGTTGTGCTCCCCTCTGACTCGGGACTCTGGTGTATGTGGACGGGACAGAGGTGGCCCATGGGCTTGGTCTTATCTGTCTGCAGGTGCACGCACAGCCATGCTCCGGATCTGCAACCCGGCCAGCGTCCGCAGGTGCCACAGCAGTGCACGGCAGGTCTCCGTCCTCTCGCTCGGCTGCTGGGAAACGATGGACTGCAGGGCGTCACTCAGCTGCGCCAGGCTGTGTCCCGCGCCCACAGTCACCCCTGAAAGCGAGAGTGTGGGGGGAGCTGGTGGGGCACCCACACATGAGGTTGTGGGGACAGATTTGTGTACGCGTCCCCTCATCCCCGAGAGCAGTAAGTGCAGCCGTCCGGCCCTGTGCTCTGGGCTTCAGCATGGAGAGCAAATCCTCCTGCTCAGCTGAGCAGTCGCCAGGGCCCTGCACTTGGGCACACATCAGACTCTGGTGCCTGACCTCTAAAGATAACCTTTAGCCTGCTTGGGAACTGGCTGAGAGGGTACTGCTTCTGCCTGCCCTGCCCCAGCCACGCTCCCTCATCAGAAGACCACAGTATGGTCACCTGCCTGAGCCCAGGGCCTCGGTCAGCAGGCTCCCGGTTAGGCAGCATGGTCCCCACGGGGGTGGAGAGGTCAAACTCTCTCTGTGCAAGGCACGGTACCCACACGGAGATGTGCATCTGATCTGTAGCACTAAGCTCCCTGGAGGCTGACAGGGGAACAGCCCTGGTGCTCCTGGGGCCAGATGCAGAAAGTCTGGGAACTGCTCCTCTGGCTGCACCCACCCTGCCTTCTGCCCTGCACCCCTGCAGACCCCCACGGGTGGAAAGTAAGTGCTTGGGCTGAGCGGATGGGCTGGCGGGGGGACATGGGGTCACCTGCATACGTGGTTTCTGTCTGCTCACTGAGGAGAACCCTCCTCTGCCAGTGGGGTCCCTGAGGGCCTGGCCACCTGTCCACAGTGGTGGGTGGAGGGACCTCTCAGACTGTCCTGGGTGGGAGGCTCTGTGGCTGGGAAGCCCAGGGCCCGGCTCTGATTAGGCCACAAGCTAGCTGTATGGGCTGGGGACATCCTTATGCCCTTTCAATGTATCCTATGTAGGACAGTGGAGTGGCTGGCCTGCATCTCAGCCCCAACCCAGGGCAGTGGTGAGGACCCAGGGGGATTGGTGAGAACCGAGAGGTGGGGGCTGAGAGTCTAGGCAGGGTGTGAGGAGAGTGCGGGAGGAAATGAAGTCCTGTCCTGTTTCCTCTCAGACCTCGTTCCTAGCATTGTGTGTTTGCGTGCGTGTGCACGGGTGTGGGGTGACCCTCGGGAAGCTCTTGGATCTGAGGGACAGGACAGGAGCCTGTCCCCCTGGTGGCGGAAGGGCTGCCTCCCTCGGGTCCGTCCTCCCCTTCTGGTCTCCACGAGGTGGTTCCTGTACCCCTGCAGGCTCAGTGGCACTGAAGCCCAGAGGACACTGGGGCAGTGCTCAGCTGGGGTGGGGCCCAGGGTTGGGTCCCTGGGTGCTCGGGAGTGGGGTGCTCCCCCCACTGAGCACCGACAACGGGGGGCAGGAGATGCTCACCATCATCCTCAGAATTCAGCACGCAGAGCTCCGGAAGTTCAAGCGGGGAGAGAAAGACGGGGTGGAAATCGCCTTTAAATTTAATGTTGGGTCCTTAAAGCGGAAAGAATTTACAGCATTAGAACAAGAAGCTGACACTGCCAACAATGCCCCTGGGAGGACCAACCGGAGTGGAAGCTGCGATCACAGAGAGAAACCACAAGGCACTTCACAGCCGAGCATGTCGTGGTGTGTGGTGGTTGACACTTGGGACGAGTGTGGGGTGCAGAAGTCAGGTCCCCTGGGGTGCAGGGGCCACCAACCCACGGTTGTGTTCCCCATGATGAGCGGGGCCTGGGGGAACTCGGCTCTCAGCTCCAGGAGGTCTGGCAAGGTCACGGGGGTGAGCCAGGTGGTCCTCTCTCCCCGGAATGTCAGCCGCCTCTTGTTGGGGTCTTCGGCCATTCTCTGGGGAGAAGCAGACCAGCGAGGTTTCCAGGGAGCTCTGACCCCAGCTGGGTTCCAGCTGCCGCGGTGCTCTCATGGCTCGGCCAGCTGGGCAGCTGGAGACCACAGACTAGCCCAGCCCTGCGGGTCCTGCACTTGACAGGTGTCACCACTGCTGGCTGTCACTGGGGGAGGGTGCAGGTGGCAGAAGAAGGGACTGAGTGTGAAGGTCTGCGGTGCCAGGGCCCGGTCCTCATCCTGTCCTGAGGGGACTTGGAGGAGGCTCAGCTTTGGGGTTATGTCTTTTGTAGGACACAACTCTCTTGTAGGTAAAATCATCCCTGAAAAGCAGCTCTGGAGCCCCTCCTCAGGTACAGAGTAAGTGGACAGTTTACAACACTGTACACTGACGTGCGATCATGTGTGTGCATCTGTATTTACCCATGTAAGTTTATGACACTAGATTCACACTCAGAGTCCACGCTTGCTCTGAGGGGTGTGTGGGGCCCAGGATGGCACCATCATGGGTAGACTGGTCCCTCTTCACTGCTCATGTGACTTCCGCCCCTCCCCCGAGCTGAAATCGCAAGAGTCTCCAGGTCTCTGCTTCACTTGGCTCTGGCATCGATGTTTTACCGGGGTCCTCGGGCCACCTCATGGTGCGTGCTGTGGTGTGACCCCTGTGTGTCCCCTCAGGGTCTTCCCCTGTGGGGTCCCTGAGGACCACACACACTGTCCACTATCCTCCACCTGTCCACATTGCCTGCATCAGTGACCTGTGGTTAGAGCTGACGTGTCCCTAAAAACCAGGCCCTGCCCCCCCGGGAGGTGGGGACAATCTCCCCTTGCAGGCATCAGTGTGCAGCTTGGCAAGGGAGGGTCTTACTATCAGCTCCGGCGGGAAGATGGGCTCCTGCGAGGGGTCCAGCGGCTGGAACTCATCCTTGTTGTACAGCTTGGTACACATCTGACAGAACGAGGCGACACCCAGAGGCCACTTCAGAGGCCCTGCAGGGAGCAGGACCCCAGGCGTCCTCCGCATGGCCGCCCTGGATGGAGCGTTTCCCACCCGGGACCCCGGTCCCCTGCATGTTTGCTGGGCTCGCTTCCTCCTCCGCTGCGTGTCTGGCGCTGGCCCCTGGTCTCCAGTGTGTTCCACCTGGCTCTGGGTGGGGTGCCTGCCCCCTTCCAAAGGGGGTGGCTGTGGGGTCAGCCTTGTGGGGTCCTGGGCTCCTCATTTTGCAGGTCTTTTGGGCTTTTTATAACCTGAATTCAGTCATTCTGCACTTTATTCACCCACGAGAACAGAAAACTTGCACACATGTGGACGTAGGCAGGCGATTTCCCGGGGGAAAGCCTGGTACTCACCTTCTCCCCGGTGCACACGGAGCCCGGCGCCTCCTCCTCCTGCTCCAGGCAGCACTTTCCCGACCCCTTCACTTGGCAGACAGTGGGCTCCTGGGGGCAACCGGCTACAGTCAGATTGGATCATGGTGGACTCTAGTTCCCCTGCCCATCCCAGCACCGCCACTGAGGTCCTTACTGCCCTCCACTGGGCAGCAGCTCCGCATGAGCTCAGGCCAGCCGTCCCAGGAAGGTGTGAAGCCACCAGTGCCGGGGGTGCGTGGGATCCAAGTGGGAGAAGGTGGCGCCTCTGACCCAGCATAGCGTGGTGGGATCGGGAGCATGGTCCCCTGGCAGCCAAGCGGGGACGGGAACACAGGGACCAAGCTGTGATGAGCTATGGCCCGTGCGGATGGCCCCAGGCCACACAGGAATGGTCCTCCCTCAATACCACTGTGCGGATTTTCTCCAGGAGGCAGGCTGAGGCGGGAGAGACCTCTGTGTCCCAGGTCAGGAGGGGTGGAGTTCCCTCCCCTCCCTGCCTCCTAGCCAACAGAGACAGAGGATCCCCCCAAACCTGGGAAGGGAAAGGAACCAGCCTCTAGTTGGTGAAACTTCTTGAAATTCTTCCATACAGATGCAAAATACACCTTTTCAAAGATGTTATGGTTTTGAAATGAACAAGAGTACCTTGAATTGTTTCTGGCCAATTAAAAACTATATAAAATTAAGCCAGTGTAGTGCCTCAAGCCTGTAGTCCCCACTACTTGGGAGGCTGAGGCAGGAAGGTTGCAAGTTCAAGTCTAGTCTCAGATAATAAAACAACTGAGATGTTAGATCAGTTCTAGACCCAGGCTCTAACATCAGTGCCACAAAAACAAGCGAAACACCCTGGTGTCTCTGTGAACACGTTAGGTCCATTGATCTTCACTGCGAGAGGTGGGTCCTGGGCCAGTGACCTGTGGAGTATCCCTGCCCCTGAGCACGTGCATCTCTGACATTTGCCTCCTGAAAACACCCTACAACCATGCCACGCCTCTCCCAGCCTGCGTAGTCCTGGTCCCTCGAGGCTGGGGACCAGTCACGGGCCTCTGCCTGTCACTGTCTTCCGTAAGACCCTGACGGTTCCCTTGTGGAGGTGCCTGTGTGTCCCCACCGCTGGTGGCTTTTCCTCCCTTCTGAATGTGGCTCATGGCTGCGCCTGTGTCCTCAGCTGGCCCTGCGGGGGGTGCTCAGCTCCAACCCTGCAGCTGGTGGGCCCAGTGCGACTGTCAGGGCCTCGGCCAACCTGACCTGCAACCTTCACTCGCTGCCCACCCACCCTCACTGCAACCTCCCTGGTGCTTGGTGCTTGGTGCTCCAGCCCGGCTCTGCCTCAGGACCCAGCTCAGAGCTGGACTCAGCTCCAATGCATTTCTGCCCCACGCCCCACTGGTTCTCTCCTGCCAGCCTCGCCGAGCGCTGCATTCTGCCTTGTGCCTGCCTCGCCACTCTCTCTGCTCTGCCTGCATCAGTCAAGCCATGCACTCTGCTGTTTTTTAGTGCTGGGCTGGATTTAGGTCATCAGTGAGACAGACGATAAAGCTTTACAAAATACCAGCATGGACAGTGACAGCTTTCAGTGGCCTGGAAGGTGCGCAGGGGCTCTTTGAGAGATTGTTGAATGCAGCCGATTACTGTGTGTGGAAGTTCACCGGTGTGTTACGCCAGCAGACCGAGTGTTTGCTTTTCAAGCTTACCTTGCAGAAAGTCTTCCCGCTTTCCACAACAGGTCGGTAGCCAGTGCAGCGGCACAAGTTACCTGGGCGAGCGGGGTAGAGATTCAGGGAGCGGCAGTGACACATCACCTGTCTGTGTTGCTTTCAGTGAAATAGTGGCTTTCGTAATTAGATTCCTTTTTGTTCCCCAAGCCTAGCCACTTGCTTTTTTGGATAAATTTTCTCCTCCAGGGGTTTGTAAATAGCTTTCTCCCAAGGACTAGTGACCAGGTTTATTATGGAAAACCACATCTTTCACATGCCTTTTAGGGGCAGAAATTTATATTTGTAAATTTAAATTCTGTAGCTATTGGCCATAAAGAATGAATTATTCTCTAAGGTGTTAGTGATAACTAACTGATGTTGATGATCTTCTCGATCTTTAATTATAAACCAGCCAGGATGCACAGACCTGGAGAAAGTCTCTCTCCTTTGCAAAACTTACTTTTAGTAAGTAATGTTAGTGAATCTGGTAAGCAAACTACACACCAAACAGCTGACTCTCTTCCACCCATCCAAGCGTCTGCACTCGGTAAGGGTTGGGTGATGGCTTGGTGGCCTCAGCAAGGGGACCCAGGCCTCCAGGGAAGGAAAGGTTTCACCCAACACCACCACTGCTCCACTCTGAGCGTCCCGTGGCCCCAGCCAGACAGTGCTTGCTGGAGCAGACTCGGGCAAAGACAGCAGAGGAGGCTGGGTATGGGACTTGTGCCTTGGCTTCTCTCCTGTGGTCTCCCCTGGGGCCTCTGGGGTCCAGGCTCACCTCCTAGTGCCTCAGTGACCTGCTCCGGCGTTGGGTCTGGGTGGTTCCGTAGCAGTGTGTAGATGGACATCACCATGCCGGGGCTACAGAATCCACACTGTGTGCCATGGCACTTGGCGAGCCTCTCCTGGGGGATGAGGGGACACCACTGGCACCTTAAACCTCTGGGTTCCCTGGCTGGAGTGCCAGCCAGGCAGGGCAGGGCAATACACAACAAGGGAGGGGTGGGCAGGGCAGTGCAGGACAGGGCAATGCAGGGCAGTGCAGGACAGGGCAATGCAGGGCAGTGCAAGACAAGGCAGGACAGGGCAGTGCAGAACAGGGCAGGGCAGGGCAATGCAGGGCAGGGCAGGGCAGGGCAGGGCAGGGCAGGACAGGGCAATGCAGGGCAGGGCAGGGCAGGACAGGGCAGGGCAGTGCAGGACAGGGCAGGACAGGGCAATGCAAGGCAGGACAGGGCAGTGCAGGACAGAGCATGGCAGGGCAATGCAAGGCAGGACAGGGCAGTGCAGGACAGAGCAGGGCAGGGCAATGCAAGGCAGGACAAGGCAGTGCAGGACAGATCAGGGCAGGACAGGGCAAAAGATTCAGCATTGCAGAAGTGAGAGCAAACATATTGCTGGGAGACATTGCTGCATTTCTTGAGGCCAGATTGTGCTTTTTTGCTCTCAAGGTGGCCTTCTAGCCACTGGCCTGGTGGCAGGAGTCACCCAAGCACTGCCTCTGTCCTGCTGGGAAGAACTGCAGGTTAGGATAGAGCTACTCTTGGGCTCAGGGTGCTCCTGTGGCTCCTGAACCTGAATCCAGGTGCTTCATGGGACTTTTCTTAGTCTTTAAAATCAGGACAGTTGTGGCACCAGCAAAGGAATGTGTTCAAATCACGTAGCAGCACCCCTGGCAAGTACTGTCTGTGCTGGTTTCCCTCGCATCACAGCTTCAGACGGCTAAACTGTGTGATCTGTGAGCCCATGGAAGGGCGCCTGTCATGTGGGCTGCCCACGAGTTTAATTTATACACTCAGCACAACAAGGCACTAAGGATGACACCAAGAAGGAGTGGGAAATGCCAGTTCCCCTGTCCGCTCCCCACAAAGGCCTGGCATCGAGAAGCAGCAGACGGGACTCTGTGGGATCCCTGCAGGAGGGCGAGGCGCACATTTGCAGTAAACATTCCCGCACACCTGCACCTCCCCATGTGGCAGCAAAGGCCCCATCTGTGGCTTGTGGAATAGAGGCTCCCGGGCCCTGAGGAGAGCACAGTCAGCTGGGTTTGTGGCTTTGGTCTTGGCAGAAGGAGCTTGCGGAGTGTTCACGTCCAGCGCTTTGAGGGGAAGCACAGGTTCACACACACCTAACCTCCCAACTTCTCCTGCACATGTGATTCTCCTACCACAGCTGATAGGACTTTCAGTAACTGAAAGTTTGTATGGTTTCTCTCATTTATTTTTGTGGCTTTGGTGACCAAACCAGGGCTGGCACCTGCTAGGCCAGGCACCACCCCTGAGCTACACCCTAGCTTAGTCTTCGTCAGTGCTGTCTTTGGAGACTTGAAATTCCCTCAGACTCAGCTGTCGACTCTCACGGGCCCCGATTCCAGGGCACGTTGGAGGGAAAGCTCTGTCGGCAGCTGCAGGAGGTGCTCATGAAATTAGGCACAGAACCACCAGGTAGTGGTTGAAAATAAGCCCTGTTTGCAAATGTCCATCAGCCAAGTCTTCATATCCTGGCCTCGGCCTCCAGGGCGGGGAGGACAGGCAGGCGCTGTCCACACGAAGTCCGCACCCACAGAAGCACCTGCTCTGGAGGACAGTACTGCCTGTCCTCTCACCTTTGGGAGCCCTTATTATTGCCACATCTGTGTGGCACGGTGCAGGCCACCTGTTGGCCTCAGACAAGCACTTGCAGAGTCCTCCTGCACAGCTGGCCTCCCTGTCAGGGCTCAGTAATTCCGAGGTGCAGGGGGTGAGCTAGTGTCTTCTGTAAGCGTCCCGTTTCCACCTCTTCCTCTCTGGTCGCCTGGGAAGATCTCTTGGACTCATGACACATGAAGGCCAATGAAAGACCCTTGGAAAGGTCTCTGCAAAGGTCCTTAGCTGTGAGACTTGGGGCAACTTAAGAACACAGGGAAGGACATGAAATCTGGTGCCCACCGGGGTCCCTCAGGCCATGGGGCCACACACGCACATAGTCCTAGCTGTGCCTGCTCTTACCTGCACCGGGTGGACCCTGGTTCTGATGCTGCCCACGCCTTCCACCGTCGTGACGGCTGCCCCATGCATCGAGCAGACGGGCACCAGGCATGCAGTCACTGGGTAATGGCTGTGGGAGCCGTGTCAAGGGGACACTCTGAATCCTGGAGCAGCAGGCGACTCAGGGGACCACATCAGCCCCAGAGCTGCAAGTCCCCAAGAGCACAGTGCAAGCCAGAACCCCAACTGCCCCCAACCCCGAGTAAGGATTTCCATGGGTTTGGTAGTGAATGGTGGGGGATGGGAAAGGACTGTGCAGCCCTCCATGTGGGGCTCTTGAGGGCACTCATCTTCATGCACCCTGGGCAGGAAGCCTCAGGTGACACCCTGGCTTGAGGGAGCCCGCAGTGTGAGCTCCAAATGCGGACACTTTAAAATGCAGATGTTCACGTATCCTTGCTTCAGTGCTGGGAGCCCCTGGAGGAGCTGGGCTGCCCATGCTGGCCAAGCCTGGCAAGGGCTGCACCCCATCTCTGCTCTGCTCATCTCCCTCTGCTCCCTCCCGCCCTCAGAGCCCTCCTCTTGGCTTCACTTCTGTCTCTCCGGTGACATGACCCTGCTTGCTGCCTTCCGGGCTCTTACCCCGTGCCTTGTCCTGGAAGGAGAGGCTCCCCTGCATCCTCCTGCTCCCTGCTGCACCCCAGTCCTGCTGTCTCCATAGGGCCCCCCTCCAAGGAGCCTCACTACCACCTTTCTTCCCATGTTCAGTTGCCCTCCTTTCTCTTGCACTTAGCAACAAGTCAAGCATTTGCTGTGATCAAAATGAAACATGCTGAAAGTCCAGCGCTGTCCCATCTTCCTCTCTTCCCTTAGTGAAGCTCTGCCAAAAGCCCTCGCCTTCCGGCCTCTCGGTGCCAGCCAGGCCCCGACACCAGCCCCACCCTGCTGCTGACTGTAGGAGTGACACAGTGTCCCTGCCCCTGCCCAGTGTTGTGCTAGTAATCTCGCGGACCTCAAATGCTTCCTCGACTGGATGCTCCCTGAGGTTCCTGCCTCTCCTGCTGTCCCTCATGTCTGTGATGGTTGATATGTCGTGTCACCTTGAGAAGTCTAGAAGCTTAACTAACAACTCAGCAGCTCTGCATCCTGGTGCAGAGGACTTGCTGCTCCCTTTGTGGGATGCTGTCCATTGTGTCAGTTTGACCAAGAGACTCAGCGAGGGGCCAGGGTCCTTAGTTTGCAAATATCCTCAGCCTGTGCAAAAGGAAGGCACTGAGCTGGCGTAGTGCTGCACCCTCCTTAGGAGTGCAAAGGAGGAAAACAGGAAATTTGCTCTCCCCGACTTTTGCCCTTTTGCTCCGCTTGCTTCTGGTGCCTGCCGCAGCCCCTGTGAACAGCTGCCCCTTGCCAGGCTACCCGCCTTGGAGCCAGCTGAGGATGGACTGAGACCAACAGAAACTCTGAGCTAATAAACCTTCCCTTCCTTCATTTTGGGGGTCAGGTATTTTGTCTCAGCTACAAGAGAAGAGTAATCAGGATACTGGGTACCCCACCTCTCACACTGGATGATAGATTTTCCTCATGTATGGACTCCTTCTGGCGCTGGACAGCGCCCCCTTGTGTTCTTTTCGCAAACAGATAAGTCAAACCTCCCGCCTCGCATGTGCAAAGGCTCCTCCTATCAGCTGTCAATACGTCATTCCGCCTGCCCTTTAGCTCCGCCCCTGTTAGGTTCCAAATGGCTGTAAACCTGCCTTCGAGGCCAACTGCTTGCTGAAATCTGTTGACCTCAATTTCCTCTTTTTAAAATGCTACTGAGAGTGATGCCTGTGTAAAGGCCCTTGGCCAGGCGAACGGGGTCACAGGTAAGCTCCTTTCCACAGGGCCTGCTAAATGGCAGCAGCAGCTGTTTGGTTGGCCTCGTCATCACCCGTGTCCCAGCCACTAGTGAAGGATGGCTCTGGATGGGCCTCCTCGCTGGCGACAGAGTCTTCCGGGTGTCCAGTGGGCATGTAGGTGCCCACAGTTACCCCAAATGCTACGTCCCAAAACGTCTCGCTGGCTGCTCCTCTGCTCCTCCTCGTCCAAGTCCCCAGTGGAGGGCTTCATCACTCCATCAAAACCTCAAAACCTTGGGGTGCGTGGGACACCCCCTCTGCCTGCACACTTGGCCAGCGGGAGGTTTGGGATCCCAGGACGAGGCCGGCACAGCAGCACAGCCCCGGCAGGCAGAGGACTCGGACACCCGGGACACTCAATCTTGTCTGTGAGCCGCTGTCTCCTGACCTTGGCCCTGGAGCCTCCGCTCTGAGAGCAGCTGCGCAGGGAGGCCGGGCGCCCTCTGCGGGAGGCCGTGCAGAGTTAGCTGCCTGGGGGCGGGAGGGGCGCTGGGGCTGCCGCACAAAGGATACCGGATCTGCTTGCTCGAGGCACTGTACCTGGACACCATGACCGTGCAGGCACCGCAGCCGCCTTCTCCACAGGCGAACTTCGTGCCAGTGAGACGAACTGGAGAGCAAGAGTCAAGGAAAGGGGCCTGGGCACTGGAGCAGGCACACTGAGTCCTGGACTGGTACCACGCTGGCATCGTTTTTTGCTTAGAGAGATGGTGCCGCCTTTTGTTCATAAATGTGTGCATAAGTGAAATAAATCAGACACGGGCTTATATAGCACACAGCTTCTCTTACATGAGAAACCCAAATTGTAAGTACATTAAAGAGCAATTGAGAAGTTAAATGATAGGAAATAGTGGTAAGTAACTTTTGCAAATGGGAAGGAGACCGAGAGGTGTAAGAGGGAGGCAGGGAAGGAAGGGGAAGAATGAAGCTTTGATGTGTACCTGCACCAGCTCCCACTGGGTATGATCATTATGACTGCAAAGACGGACTGATAAAAAGAAATGGGCTCGTGGAGAGGAGGAGAGCTCCTCAGGGACACCTTTGCTCATCTGAAAGCCACAGGTCTGGATGCATTTCTGATGACAGAACTTCAGATTGCAGAGTGCTCATAGGATGGTATTCCTGAGGGTGCGGGGCAGCAGCTCAAAACCATTAGCACACACAGGGAGCTGCCTGGAGATTCACCTATGCGGGAAAGTGAAGGAGCCTGTGAGCCTGGAGCTGTTTAGGCCAGGCGTGCACCCCTGTGGGTGATGGGGCCTGACCCCACGGTATCCCACCACGGTGGGCAGTGACTTAACAAAATAATTGCCTGTGAGGCTGGAGTTTCCTGTGGTGCAGGCTCTCACCATGGAACTGGCAAACATGAATCAGGTACCTGTGCTGCCAGAGCTAGCAAGCCTGCAATTGCTGTCTTTTTCCTGTAAGATATTTGCATATTTTTACAAAGGGAGGACAAATATATGCCAATCCTCCACCTCAGGTTTTCTTGGAACTGCGTCCAAGAGTTGACTGAAATTTGCTTGGGTGATTTTCTGGGTGAAGTGTAAGAGGATTTCATGGGTGGAGCTCAATACCATCTTGGGCAGGGCAGAGGCTGCGGCTGATTCTCATCTTGACAATCGATGCCCAAGAGGTAAGGCAGAGTCAGGATGCTCCTGGTCGCTGCAGTGAGAGCTGCATTCTCTGTGGACCCTGGAAGGGCTGCACACATGCCACAGCCCACAGTCTGAGTCAGTTGGGCCACACTGGGGACCCCAACTGCCCGACTGTACTACGGGGCATTCCTCTGGTGCTCCGTTGACTTGGGTGTGGAAGGCAGCCTTAGTCTCTGCCTCTGGTGTCCTGTTACTTCCGAGAGAAGCCAGCTTCCTTCTGGCTGTGGACAGCTCCCTGCGTGTGTTTCAAGGTTGTCCTGGACAGTGTGGAACCTGGCTCCAGTGGCTCCTCTGTCCCCTGGGCGGCTCCCTTTGGCCCAGCCAGGGCCTTCTGTGCAGTAACTCATCCAAGGTTCATTTTTAAGTAGAGTTGTCACATAAAAACTAGGATTCTCAGTTATAGTTGAACTTCAGATAAATAGTGGATGCTGTTTTAGTGTAAATATATCCTATGCATTTAAATTCAAATTTAATTGGGTGCATTGCATTTTCATTTGTGAAATACAGCAACCCTTACTCTGGTTGAACACCAGCAGTACATTTAAGTTTAGTTTTTGGTTCCTTACATAGCTGAGCTTTCTCAGGGTCCTATGCAGGAGTTTCCTTGAGACTGCCAGGGCAGCTAGCACAACAGGCACTGTGATGGGAGAGCCAGGCCTGGTCTTGCCTTCATTTCCTGTCACGTTCTCCCATCCCCACCTTCAGCTTTTCACGTCAGTCGGGACCAACTTCTTTCAGTCTCCCCCAAAGCACCATGTTCTTTGCCCCTGCCTGTGCTGCTGACTGGCCCAAAGCTTTGGTTTGCTCTGAGGACTGCTTAGCCCTGGCCTCCTGTCTCCTGTCTGCAGTGAGTGCCCCTCCCTGGCTCCAACATGGCACCCATCAGACTTCCCCTAACCCTAACTCCCTAGGCAGGGGTGGAGGCCAGGTGAGGCTAACCCATTCTGAACACTGGGTGAACAGGATTTGTTAAGCAATAGCATAAGAATGGTAGGAACTGCAGGTGACTGCAGGGCCGTGTGGAGATTAGGCCAAGGACAAACAGTTGGGTGCATCAGAGACATCCCTGGCTTCGCCCCAGAGCCAGGCTCTCTGGGAGATTAAGTAGCTCTTCTGAGCCATATGTCCGTCTGGACTTGGCAGCAGCTATCCATTTACTCTCCTGCATTATCTGGCCTCCATGTCAGATGGCCTAAGCTGGCAGGAGTCGCTGCGGGAAGAGTGACAGGATCGGTGGCCCAGCTGGTCTGGGCAGAGTGGCCACCCTCCGTGGGTGCAGTGCCCAGTGGGAAACCATAGGCCTCCTCAGGTCCCTGACTGTGGGTGGCTGGAAGGCAAATGGGGACATCTCCAGACACACCCTGTTCCTCGTGTGCAAGCCAGAGCCAAGTCAGCAGGAAACTGGGGTGTCCAGGAGCCTGGGGCCGATACCACGTGGAAAAGGCAACTTGAGGGGAAAACTTCGAACTTGAGCACCATCCCAGGCAAGTCTGGTGACAGTGAGGCAGGTGTGGGGTCAGGTGGGACCCCACACCCATTCCTATAGTGGCCATTGTCTAAGCCCCCATGAGAAAAAGTGACAAATGACACAGCCCCCATTCTAGAGTCGGTGGCTTTCATCAGAAGCCCAGCCCAGCGGCACCTTATCAGCCCCATTAACCCAGAACTGTGGCCACTGCCCAAGGCTGGGCCCGGCCATGCTAATGTGGGGCTCCACACATTTGCAGACTGCTTTTAGTGTGGGTGGGTTTCTTCATCTTTGCACCGCCAGATAAAGCGAGTGTGTGGGGATTTGGAAATGCCATGAAGGGAGGCGACTGAGAGGGACCAGGTGAGGCCATCTAGGGCCCTGGAGCCCAGCACACACCTGACCCTTTGCACATGCTCAGTAAGGGTGCAGTTTTAGCCAGATAACACAGTTGCACAGGACAAACTGTGCTGCAACTCATCGCCCAGTGTCCCCTCTGCTGGTGTCTATGCCCTGCAGTGTGACCACTGCCATAGCCTCTCCCACACTGGCCTCTGCAGCTGCACTAGTGTCTTGGAGGAGCAGGTGTCAAGGCCAGAGCTGAGAGCGGGCAGCATGCTGGCTACACGGTGGCACTGGAGGTCTCTGAATGACTATGTATTCTGATAAGGGTTGCTCCAGAGCATGGGACAAGTCAGTGCAGGATTTGGAGGTTGGCAGCATTACCCCCGAGCCCCTGAACCTGGATCTGGTGTCAGAGTGAGCACGGGGTTCGGAGCTGTAAAGGTTTCTCGGAGTGAGTGCATACCTTTGGTTGTGTTCAGTTGGAAAACACAACAAAGCATGGATGAGAGGGTTCTCTGTCCAGCTATGACTGCCCTGCAGTGGACACAAAGTTGCTTATTTATCACCCAGCAGGTGGCCTCCTTGGTCACTCCTAACATGGTCACGTTTGGCCACCCCGTTCCTGGTGATCACAGTGAAACGAAAGGATACGTTCTCTCCGTAAGTAGAAGAGCAGGGTGACCTCAGGATCGGGCTTCTTCACCACCACCTAAGGAGAAAGGGGTGGTCAGGAAGGGGACCCTGCAACCACAGTGTCCCAGGGCTTCAGACAGGGCCAACTTTATGAAAAGAACATAAGGCAGAAAGCTTCCCACACCCCTGGAGCGAGAACTTCAGGGGAACAGGGAATCGCTGTTTCACTGTCCCTGATTTCCAATCTCCATGGTGATTATTCACTCCGATTCACCCAGAGATCCACTCGGCGACCCAAACCACAGACAGCTGTGAAATGCTGGTCAGAGCTTTCCTGCTCTGCTCTCAGCTGCTTAGTCTGCCCTGGGGTCGGGATGGGAGGCCCGGAAGAGGGAGGGAGGGAAGGAAAGCAGGTGGCTGGGAGCTCTGCCCCCACCCCATGCTCGGGGTCACAGCCTCTGCCTTCTGGCCCTGCAGGGACACAGCCAGGTCAGCAGGGTTGGACAAGGGATGGAGCTGGAAGGAAGCTGGCCAGCAAGACCAGTGCATGCGCGCAGAGGACAGGGTCACCCCTCCCTGGCAGACAGGCTGCGTTTGACCCATCTAGGGAGTGCAGCTGCCAGCCCCACGTCAGTTCACCGGCTGCCCCCACCTTCCAGGCCCCCCACTCCCCAGGGAGCCATGAAGCAGAGCTCGACCTCGGCACCTCGGGCCCTGAGTCTCGGTGTGCACAGGACAGAGGATGTAGACGCCACTGAGGCAGAGCTCATGGTGATGCTGTGCTGCACACTGTGGACCCGTGTGGCCGTGGACTCGTTCCCAGGTGGGATGAGCAGGGCAGGGCCGGTGACAGCGAGAGGCAACGCCACCGCTGGACTCTGGAGGAAACCACAGAGGAAGTAGACAGGAAGACGGGCTTCAAACGCACAGGATGGGTGCAGGCAGGGGAGAGAGTGGGAAATGGAGAAACGGACAGTGCTGAGAAGTGGAAGACGAGCCTCCCAAGGGGCGGTGGCCGGACGACTGTCGTGGACCCAGGCCCGGGGCAGGGGAGGGGTTGGTCACCACCGCTGTCCACATGGTCGGGGCTAGGTGGGCTCCACGGCCCAGCACTTGCCTGGAGCACCAGAGCCCCAGCATCGCAGGAATTAAACAAAGGAGCAAAACCCTAAACCAGCCAACAACCCTAAACCAACACTCAAGGTCAGGCCCCAAAGAGTTGTTTCTCTTGTTTGTCACTATATTTGTCCTAGAAATTTATAAAACAAAAAGCTGAAAACATCAAAATATGGGCTCCAGTTTTAAAAGAGGGGAGCCCTGGAGAGGGATTGATGGCCCCACCTGTCAGAAGAGCTGCTGATGGACAAGGCCAGGCAGCGAGGCCATGCCCACGAGGGGCAATACCTGCCTGGTGACCACGCCGGCCGGACCCCAGCTTCCCCACTCTTCCCCTCTCGCTCTGCTCCTGCTGTCCGATGGCAGAGCAGCCGGGCTCTGCCCGGGGAAGCTGTTTCCCCTCCAGAAGGACAGCAGCTTCAGTGCGGCTGAGGCCCTAGGGGCAAAGCCTGCAACAGTCATGTCCAGACATTGACATCACTTTCTGTTTCATTATTTTGCCAGTTTTTGCTAATTGCCCCAAGCAGTGGACACTGCCCTCAGACTGGGAAGCCGCTCATGGGGTGGGTCCTGCTCGAAGCAGTGCAGAGCTGAGACCAGGCCACAGTGGCCCTGCAGGGGACAGGGTCACCCACAGCTGTGCTGTGGGCAGGTGGCTAAGAGAAGTAAAGCAAAATCATCTGACGGTCTTTTGCTACCCCCTATCACCTATGTTACCAGCATCGCTGCTGCAAAGCTCGGGTGACCTCACCTCCCCATGCAGGGCGGACGCCAGTGTCACCCAGATTCCTGATTCTGAAGTCAGAACTCACTGTCCTTGCAGCAGAATGGACCCAATGCAGCTGGACCGGGCTGAGTGGGTCAAAGAGGGGCCTGCTGCACTGACAGCACCTAGACGATGCCCCCAGCTCTGCTGAGCACATGGGGATGAAACGTAACAAGCCTTGAACAAGAACTGCCTTAACCCATAGCAAAACAACACTCAGCACCAAGAAAGAATTGGATCAGCTGATTTCTAACGAGTCCCACTGCAGAGATCCGAGCACCGGGACTCGGTCCTTGGCTCTGTCAGAGAATCCTGCGTCTACACTGGCACAGTGCAGTCTACAACAGAACCACAAGACAAGCTAGATGAAAGAAGAGAATTTCCCCTACAGATTCCAAAAGAAAAATAAGCAAGCGGAGGTCCCGTGTTTTGATAATGTGGCACTAAAACTTGAACTAAAGATTCATGGTCAAGTTCACAACCTTACATGTGACAGAGAGAAACAGAGATTAGGAGAGAGAGAGAGGGATAAAAAGGGTAAGAAGTGGCATCATGGTGAGGGAAAGTTTGGCTTTTAGGAAAATTCATGTTAATGGCTGTATGAAAATCCCATGAGTCACGTCATAAACTTACCTTTTTCCCATTCACAAAAAAAATCAGCTCATCAGAACCGGAGAGGGATGGCATCTCGGCAGAGGGCCTCATGGGCAGGTGGCTGTGTGCTCTAGCAGGTGGCAGGTCTGTCAGAGCTGAGCCCCAGCAGCGACCAGCACGGTTTATAGCAGCTCTGTTCGGAGCCGAGCTCCGCCCTCTTTCCTGGGATGCGGCCAATCAACTCTTCCTGTGCCCCTTGAAGCCCGAGACCAGGAAGCAAAGCAGACAGTCACGGCTGGGAAATCAGCCTCTGTCATGCTGTCACCCCCTCCACGGCCGGGGGTGTGGAGCCGAGGGCTCTGTGTTCAGGGCACAGGGAGGCTGCACCTTATACTTCAGCAAGCCCTTGTGATTGTGGCTCACAGCTGGAGTGACAACCTGCTGGGATGGTTTCCTTCACTCACTTGTTAATTTTCAAATAAGGGCTAAAGACCCCAAGTTGTGTTAAACCTCTGATCCACACAAAGCCTCATTTCGTCCTCCTGTGCAGGGGAAAATGAGGCACAGAGAGATTGTGCCACTCACCCAAGATTGTTCCTGCTGTTTTGGGGCAAAGCACCCAGCTCTGGGGTCCCCTCGACTGAGATCCGCACTGTCCCAATGTGCCCATGGCAAGGGGGTCCCAGGGGTTGGGAGAAGGGAGGAGGGTGGGACAGGCCATGAGAAGGGGCTCAGAAGGGGCTGGGGAGGTGGGGAAGTGTTCTTCAGATGCGAGGTGGGGCAGGAGAAGGGGGGAGGGAGAGGGAGGGACCAGAGAGAGAGGAAGAGGAAGAGGAGAGGGAGGAGGAGGGGACCAGCACTGGGGTCCTAAATGTCGATGTCTGAGACACCGAGGACCACGCAGTACAGCTATTCAGTGGTGTTCAAGGTTGCTGTCCTTGCTGTCTGTCTGAGCCACTTGAGTGCCCAGGTCTGGGACAGGTGTCACTTCAGAGGTTCTAAGCTCAGCTTTAGCCCCACCTCCTCCATAGCCAGTGGGCTGCACCCTCCTCTGTCTGGGTAGTTCCCAGCCTCATCTGAGTGTTAAACAGGGTTTTGAAGGAGGAATAGGAGTACAGTAGAAAAACAAGGAAAGAAGCTGGGCGTGGTGGCACACTCCTCTAATCCCAGCACTCGGGAGGCTGAAGCAGGTGGATCGTTGCAAGTTCAAGACCAGCCTGAGCTACAAAACGAGCCCAAAGCCAGCCTGAACTGCATGGGGAGACCCTGTCTCAAAAAAAAAAAAAAAAAAAAAAAAAAAAAAGAAAGAAAGAAAAAGAAAAACAAAGAAAGAACATTTTTAGTAGCAGGAATTGGTAGGTTAGAAGAAATGAGGATAGAAGAAAGGCGACAAGGAAATTGTGATATTGAGGGAGTGATTTGAAGCTGTGTATTTAAAAACATTTGCAGCTTCTAGACAGTTGATGTCGTCTGAGACCCCACTGCTTTTCATTCCTTGTACCTCCTCTTCCAGCCTCCTCAATCTTAAATTCCCAAGAGTCTTAAAAATATGCTGTAAGTCTTCACACTTGGCCTGTGATTTTTGTCCAGTAGTATAAATCCACAAATTCCGAAGATTCCCACTCTAAGCAGCATTACGAATCGGGTTCCACACCTCTAAACACCAAGCACCTGCAGATGGTTTGTCTCAGGCCAGGTGAGGAGTCAGGCTCTGGTTTAATCCACCAGTGGGCGACCTGACCTCAAGAAAGCAGATGCTGGATAATTGACCCACGACGTGAAAGACAGACACCTGGGCCACTGTCTCAAGGACACCCAACACGTCACGTGCCTGAGTCCCTGCTGCGGGGCAGGCCAGGCCCAGGAGAAGTGCATGCGTGTATGCATGCATGTGCGTGTGTGTGCGTGTGTGTGCGTGTGTGTGCGTGTGTGTGCGTGCGTGTGTGCGTGTGTGCGTGTGTGTGTGTGTGCGTGTGTGTGC
>PVLA01013719.1:0-35102 GCA_004027455.1 Hydrochoerus hydrochaeris | reverse complement strand
TCCCCCATCCAGCTCCTCCCCCTTCTCCCCTGCCGCCAGGTCCCAGGACTCTGATTGCTTTTGAGTTTCTGGGCTTCTTTTCAGTTTCGTTGCGAATGTTTTCCATTAGTTCTCTTCCAGTGCTCCAGCTTATTGCTTGTCTCCTTCCTGTCGTTTTCTCCTGGCAATCGCTCACAGAAATGGCTCTGAGATCCCACATTCTACTCGTGGGATTACATTTCAGAGAAAGCCTTGGGGGTAAAACTGCCGCTTTAAGTAATTTGACATAAGAAATGCTTGAAATGAATGGGAGATTGCTGCCTCTGTATTTTCTCATTCAGGTTTAACTCTAAAAGTGCTTTTGTTCTCAAAATATTTAATTTTCAAGTAAATAGAAATGGCTTTTTTTTTAATAAAAATAACTTATGCTTGTATTGTGGAAATCAAAGCACTTGTGAAAGTACAGAGCAACTGTCCAGGTGTCCTGTTCTCCTGATGTGCGCTGTCCTGTCTGCCTGGACTCTTGGAGGGTGAGGGATGGGGACGCCGGCCACTGCATCCTTGATGCCCTGTTGGGGTGGCAGAGATCTTGGGAGGACAGACGTGGCCAGGGCTCACTGTGGAGCAGACCGGGTGTGAAGTGCACAGAGGGTGCAGACGTTTGCGAGGCAGGCCTGCGGCAGCCACCCAAAGCCAGGCGAGGAGCACGCAGCCGAAGGCCCATGTCCTGCAGAGCCGAGGCCCAGCCCAGGTCGAAGGCCTGGCTCCTGCACAGGATCCTGCAGGGGACCCTGGGAGGCGGCACTGAGCTTGCAAAGGCAGCAGTGAAGACTGGGTGAAGATGGGCGGTGGAGCCGCCTCCTCCCTTCCCTTTTATCCATCTGCGCCCACCAGACCAGGCCTCCCCGCTTCAGTCCACACAGTCACAGCCAGACGCAGGCACGCAGAGCCAGTCAGCCGCGCCTCTCACTCAGCTGACCCTGCTGCTGGCTGGTGCACCCGGTGCCCTGGAGCAAGTCTGTGTCCTTCTGGGTCCTTCCACCCTAGGAGGGGTCTGAGCCACAGGTGTGCAGGGCAGACTGTAACCTTCACCCTGGCAAAAGCAGGACTATCACCCTGGCATGTCACAGTCGCTCACTTTGTCCCCAAGCTGCTCAGCCTCCTGCACCTGCAGGTCCTGCTTGAAGAAGCTCACGCAGACCTCATGGTTTTCTGAGTTCCCGTACCAGAGCAGCCTCCATTTTTATATGTTGGGCATTTCTAGAAACTTCTAGAGCTCCTGAAAATTGAACAACAGAGTTCATACTGTAAGGGGATTTCTGTTTGCAGAATGCTAAAAATATTAGATGCCTACTCGTGTTTTGACTTCCAGACATCAGGTTTGAGGATTCTCATTTGTTCGTGGAAACCCCGAGGTCACAGCAGGGAGCCCCCACTCCAGGAGGGAAAGAGCTTGCTGCCTGGAAACTAAACGTGATCACAGCTGCAGGGTGAGGGTAGCCGTTCCACACCAGCAAAGCCCTTGGGAAATCATTGTGACTGGCAGCAAATCTATCCCAAGGTGGGAACTGACCTGAGGCCTGAGGGCGGGGACTGTCCTAGGCCTTCGCTAATCAGATAATCACTGAAAAATGTCAAGGGCTCTTGTGTTATGTTCACTTTATTTCTGAAATCTAGACTTAGACAAATAATGACAGGTTGAATCTTCCAATTTCTTTGTATAGAAAAGGACACCTCATCATACCCCGGAGCACAGGTAGAATGGATGGTCCACACATTTTTTTATAGACTCATTTGGGAAATGTCACAGTTTATCAGAGCCCCTAAGCTGTGAGTGTGTGGGACGGAGTGCAGTCTTCGCATGTCTCCTGGAGGGGGGTGGTTGTGTGTTGCGGGGAGCTGGAGCTCAAGCATTTAAATAAAAGCAAGTAGAGAAGTCAGTTAGAATTTGAGAAAAGTTACAAGAACAAGGAACGGCTGTCTCTGGGTGAGGGATGCGGGGTTCCTGGAAATGCGGGCGCAGACTGCAGGCTTGTGCTGCTTCCCAAATGCACTTGGAAGGTGTCAGGCTTGAGCTAGGGCTCTGGGCAAAGATCCCGCAGCTCCAGAACTGCCCCCACTGCTGCAGCCTTCCTGGCCATGCCCTCGCCTCAGCCTAGCCGTGCCGAGGTCCTCAAACCTGCAGAGTGCAGGGCTGTGGGGCGCATGGCCGGGTGCCTGCTCTGACAGCGAGCAGGCACCCCATAGCTGCAGGGCCACACTGTTGGGGAGGACATTGGCCAGCAAGGGGAGGATCTCTTCCGGGACGGGAGGCCCAGGAAGCTGCCGTGGAGGGAGAGACTGTGGGGCCTCTGCTGGGACAGGCACAGGTGGCATGGAGAGCACAGGCAGGCCACCCTGAGTGCATCCACTTGGTGGGCAGAGCGGGTCACAAGTGTGCCTCCCGAGGGGACACGGTGTCCATGCAGTGCAGGGATGTGCGTGACTGGGGCCCACGCCCCCTCTGTCCCGCATGCTTCGTCCCATAGCTGCAGGGAGCAGTTGGGGGGCCGCATGGTTTCCTCCCCTGCGTGGCCCAGTGTCCTCTGGGCAGCGGCCTCAGTGACCGCAGTGATGGGATGACGATGTCCACCAGCCCCTGCGTTGCTGGAGTTCCGAGCTGAGGGTGGCACCATGAGCTGGGGCTGAGGTCAGCGCCCTCGAGGGTGGGAGTTCCTTCACCCACCTGCTATTTTAAAATTTTGAGATGGGGTCTTGCTAAGTCATTCTGTTGCCCAGACTGGGTTAGAACTTGGACTCTCCCTTGCCTCAGCTGGCGTCGCAGGCCAGTGCCAGCAGGCCTGGCTTGGTTTTCTTTTCCTGCTCCTAACCTGGAGATGAGTACTCCGGCCAAGGGCTGGTTGGCTGAGAGCTTGGGAGGCTGATTCATGATGACCTTGGTGCAAACCCTGTGCCTGACTCTGGGCTTCCGACTCCAGAGAGGGAAACACGTCTAACTCGCATACAGGACTGCTGCCGTGGGATTTGTGTCCCCTGCACAAGGACTCAGTCCCCGGGACTGGACTGTGCTCGGCTAGGGCTGCAGAGCAGAGCTCCCTCACCTCACCCTGCTGCAGCGTGGAGGACACCAAGATGCCCGGGCATGGGGAGACCTGCAGGTCCTGCACACAGCTCACAGCAAGCAGCTCAGGCGTCCATGCTGTGGCAGAAGTGAGTGTTGCTTTTCAGAGGAGAGGAGCCCTGGTTTGCAGGGATTCTGGTGCCAGTGAGCAGGCCAGGGGAGTAAATTCAGTCCAAGGGAGCCATCTGAGCCAGAAGCCCAGTGTGGTCATGCTTTCAGGGCTCTTTGGGAGGGGTGGGAAACAGGTTGCTGGGGGTGGTGGAGACTGCTGTGGCGGGCAGAGCATACAGTCTCGGGGGGCAGGCATTGTACCCCAGGCCCTGGGTCTGAGCAGAGTCCTCTGTGTCCCGGCATCATGCACTTTTGGGAACCCCGATGGGTTTATGAACATTTACTCATGGTCTCCCCGAAGTGTGTACGTAAGGTGCCTCCCTCCCTGAGGGACCCCGGCCTCACCGACACCAGGTCCTCGGGTGAACGCATGCGTCCAACAGCATAGGATTCGGCTCAGGACTCTGCTCCTTGAGGCTCAGCTCTCACCTGTGAAGCTTTAGTCTCTCCATCTGCTGCTACCAGGCAGGGCCTGGGGGCTTCCCGAACCCCGATACCCCACTGCAGCAGGCGCAGGGCTTCCCTGGCAGAAAAGAGTTTTCAGAAGGGGTTCCTTAGGCAGAGACAGAGCATGGAGCGGAGCGTGCTGGGGGCAGCACAGGGCTCAGAGAGCGAGAGCCACATAGCCCAGCTGGAAACCGAGGAGGGCTGTGCTCTCCGGAGCTGAGAGCTGGGAAGCGCCCTGTGCTGTCCGGAGCTGAGAGCTGGGAAGCGCCCACTCCCTTCCCCTCTCTGCCGCCCCAGCCCACTCTGGCCTGGTTTTCACCTGTTTGTGTGTTTTTTGAATAGGCAATTTAACCATTCTCTGGACCCACTTGAGCTTTTGCTTACTGTCTTAATCGGGCTGTTGATGTCCTTCTCTGCCCAAGGACTGCTACCCATCTGTGCTTCTCTGTTCTCTGGTCGATGGGCCATCATCCATCAAAGTCTGATCACAGGACCCTGGACTTGGAAGGAGCCCTTGAGATCAGTCTAGTAACCCTGTTGAAGTCCAGGAAAATGGCTAAGTCCTCCGAGACAGGTGAGTTTATGAAGATTTTGGTTTCTTGGGAACTGGCTTGGCATAGTAAACACCTGAAGGGAATTTCTGCGGTACAGACAAACATTACTGATGAAGGTACTTGGACCCACTTGGAGGACACTGATAAAGTCATAAATAATGCAGCATAAGGAAAATGCAAAGTGGATGATGGCGACTGTTTTCAGGGAAAAGAGTTGCTGCCCCTCAGGGGCAGTTTGGTTTCCACAGGAGCCGTTTCTCTGCAGGGCACTGGGACAGGGCAGGCTGGCAGCAGGCTCTGGGTGCTGTCAGATCGTCCCATGAGGGAGCTGGGATTTGGATAGAGAATAAAGAGTGGAAACCCAGTCTGTCCCAGGATCCCAGGTGCGGGACCCCCACCCTTACGTTTATTGTGGAGGACCACCTGGACGACCCTCCTTGAATAAAGAGCTGTTATCTCCACTTTGGGGCGCCGTCTCCATGTACTGATATGTACAGAGCTGGCTTCGCTATTTCCTTTTCCCTTTGATTGGCTCTAAGCAGTGTAAATAGGGCTGGCTGAGGTGCTGATGTGTAATCTTTGAAGCCAAGTGACAGCCACTCTTCCCCCGCCTGCCCGTGACTCCCAAAGAGTGGTTGAGTAGGGTGAGATGGAGCCACTGCTCCATGCTGGCACCTGGGATCAGCCTTGAGAGAAGAGGCTGTGACTTCCCAGGCAGAAAAGTTTACACATCAGAGCTGAAGCTCCAACCCCAAAACATTAGCTGTTACCTCAGCTGTTGTATAAGGAGTAGCCTTTCTGCATGTCCTTCTCAGTGTGTATTGCAGAGGCGCTTTCAGGTCTCCTACCGAGCTCAGCCCACAGCACTCAGGGTCACTCATCCTCAGCCACTCCCCTCTGCACGAGTTCATAAAGTCTGGGTTGGGTCCCAGGTTGAAGACTTCGATCCAGCGGCCGGATTTAGGACCCCTTGGGTACCCATAACTATAATATGTCTTAGTGTCTTTATTCTCATGTGGGTTGCACTGGAAGTGGTAGATTGGAATTAACGTTTTGGAATTCTAGTAACTTTTCCGTGAGATTACAAATGTAAACTTCCTGGACTGAGACAAGGGCCCGGAAGAGCTCCCTGTGATTTATGTTGTAGAACAACATCTAACATTTCATTTAGTGCTGTTTCCTGTTCTTTTCCTGACCCTTATAACAAGCACTGAAACTTCCTTGAGGATCTGAGTTACACATTTGGCCTGTTCTGTTGTCTGCCTTGGTTTTTATATTCTCAGTTTCTATAACCCAAACTATTAGCCAGTCTTTCTTTCATTTTAACTGTGGAAGAGTTGAGACAGGCTCATTTACAGAAAAATAATTTACAAACACAATATTAAGAAAAATACATGGTCCGAAGCTCGTGCTATAAGGTTTGCATTTGTTTATTCCATGGATGAAGAAAGGACCTGGCCTGTGACCGACACGGGGTCAGCCCTGCGAGGATGCCCCGCTTCCTGCCAGCCGTGTGGAGCCGAGGATGAGCTCGCGGGTGCTTGCCTGGGTCGGGGCTCGGCGCGGGGCCATCCAGCCTCAAGGCTGGTGTCAGTTCGCTGCCGCTCCTCTTCATCTCAGAGAAATAGGCAGACTAGGAGAGAAGCACCGCGGGGAGGCCTTGTTCACCACCCCATCTCCTGGGTGCCCGGGTGCCCAAGCAGCTCGTGCCCATGTGGCTGTGTGTCCCTGGGGAGGCCAGCCCCCCAGCCGTGGAATTAGGATGTCCTGAGATGCTCCACCCACTCCGCATTGTAGTCCACAAGCAGCAACGGCATTAGAAAAGTGGCTAAAAGCAAAGAAAGAAAGGAGAGAGAGGAGACCCTGAAGGGAAAAGACAGAGAAGGATGCAGTTTTAAGCCATATAATCTGCATTTATTGAAGGAGAATTTGTTCTTCCTGACACATGAACAACCTTCTTATATAAAGACTACAGGATCTGAAAGACATGTGGGAGGCCGAGGCAGGGGGACTGTAAGCTCGAACACAGCGTGTGTAGCTTAGTGACTTAGCAAGATCCTGCTCAAAAAAAAAAAAAAAAGGAAAGTGGGCTAGGCTGGAGCCCAGTGTGCAGGCCTGGGTTTACCCGGGCACCACACACACACACACACACACACACAGCTCTAAAATGCAAAGACCCAGCAGATACTTCAGAAGATGCCAAGAGGAACTCAGAGGAGGAGATGGTCAATGGTGCGTTAAATAAGACATCCAGCAAGTGTGAGTTTTAAGAAAGGAGACACGAGGGGCACTGGCAGGAATCATCAGAGAAACAAAGCAGGTCTGCCAGGAGCACAAGCCTTTGAGTCTCCGTTTGCCGAGGCCTCGTGAGTCCCCAACCCAGCCTGACCACAGGACCTGCCACAGCATGCTCTGGAGACCACACCTGAAGGTCCGGAGGGACTCAGGACAGCGCCCTCTGCAGGGCCACCTCTGGGGTCACGCTCTGTTGTCTGCAGTCTGTGCCCCGTCACTCGGTGGGAGACGTGTGAGTGCCCACAGCAGCTCCCCCACGCGCGGCCTGGGGACCCCGGACACAGCTCGCCTGAGGCCCAGGTCACCATGCAGAGTGCAGACCCTGTGGCCTCACTCGGCACCCTCAGCATTTATGGGTCAGGATGGCATCCAGTGCCCCGGAGGTCTGTAGTTTTTATTTTTCTGTGTCAGTTTAACATAAATACACTTAACATATAGATTTAGATATCAGAAACTAGATGAGTTGAAGGTTGCTTTGTTATAGACATGTTTAGTTGACTTTAGAGAATGAAATGTAAAATTCTCTTGCAGATATGGTTTCATTTTGTAAATATTGTATTTTATATGAGACAAACAACCAGATTCTGCCAGCATGAAAAACAGTGTCAGTCATCTGGTCCATGTGACTTGGGGTCCCCCTGATGTGGGGGAACCCAGCAGAGGTCCTGACCAGGGATGGCGCCCTCCTCAGAGTCAGCGAGGGGGCAGGAGGTGGCCTCGGGGCTGTGTCTGTCCTGGCCTCTCCTCTCTGGCTTCCTTCCCCTGCCCTCCTCCATGACGTCCCCATGTCCCCTCAGGCCCAGGAGCAGCAGAGCCAGCTGGGCGGGTGCTAACACCTCGGAAACCTTGAGCTGGGATGGGCCTTCCCTCCTTGCAGTTGTTTGTAGCAGGACTTTTGTCTCGGTGCAGAGAGCTGGCCTGCACACATGGTCCTCAGCTCACCTTAGGGAGTGGAGTGGGGGCCTGGTGACAGAGGCTGCCATCTCTGCTGTGGCCTTGATCCCACAGCAGTGTCCTCCATGAGCCCAGCTGGAGGCCTAGTGCCCACGACAATGACTCATGCAAGTCTGTGTCAAGGATCTGTGCTGGGAAGGCCCAAAGGTCAGTGGTGGAAGCCAGAAAGTCTGTGCCAGTGGGATGAAGGATCTGTGCCAGCAGGTGAGGGGTCTGCACTGGAGCCAGGAAGCGATGCTCAAGGTAAGGACCAAGCTCCCCCAGAGAGACCTGCAGACATCCGCAGGGACAGCGAGGTCCTGAGTGCCCCTGAAGATGAGAACAGCCCAGTTCAGGTCAGGAAGCCAGCACGAGAAGCTTCTCCAGGAGAATCAACAGCACCATCTTCCCTCCAGGTCTCCTTTTGTGCTGTTGGCAACAATCCTCAGGGGGCGCTCCTCACGCTGACTCAGTTCAGCAGGGTGTTCAGCTGACATTGGGGAACCCGCCACGCCTTTCTTTTGGAAGCGTGGAAGCAGGAGTGAGCAGAGGCGTCTGTACCCTTAACTCTCCACAAGGCACTTTAGCCAGTGCTTTGTGTTGGTGCAGTGTGCTGTGTTTACATTGAGAGTTCTAAATTCAGGGATCCAAGGATGACAAATTCCTGGTCCCTGAATTCTAGATATCTTCGCCCATGGTAGAGACACAAAACAGGTAAATGCGGTGGGTACCTGGTTGTCTTCTCAGAAAATGAAGCATTTGAGTTGAGTCAAGAACACTGAGCTCTGATTTGCCAAGGGAAAGTGAGGACAGGTTAGTCAAGAGGAACACGAAATGAAAAAATGTTCTCATATGGGCAACAAAGTGAAGAATTGTGAGTTGCAGAGTGGTTGGGGGAGAGAATATTGGCAGAGAATCTTCTAGGTGACACCTTTTTGGTAGCTAACGTTGGTTACTCTGCTCTCTCTGCTAAAGGGAATGCGGAAAGCTTCAGCTTGGTTGTCTGTGCATGACATGTGGAAAGTCTCAAAATGAATTAATAATGCGCCTTCCACTTCCTGTTAGAAGCACTGAAGGAAACCGATGGCGCTAGGAAGGCATTAAAAGAACTTTTATAATTTGATGTGTCTTTGAATACCAACAAAATTATGCACTCATTTTCTCTTCTACTAATTTCCATTTTAATATCTGAGTCATAAAAATAATTTTGCCTGAAAGAAAGCTTAGCTGTTTTCTCTTCTTCTAATTTCCATTTTAATATCTGAGTCATAAAAATAATTTTGTCTGAAAGAAAGCTTAGCTGTGTCAATTAACACCCTACACTGTGATTAAACATTTACAAATGGAATGTCTCGTCAGGGAGCCTACATCTGGGGCGACCTCTTCCACAGACATCTGCTGCCAGGTGAACATTCACTTCTTTATTCAGAGAGGTATTTTCAAACATAATTCTCAAAAAGAAAAAAAATAGAAACTTGGCATATGAAATCCACTGACTTTTTATTGTGTATTTTAAATTGCTGAGCCGAAAACTACATTAACAATATAAAGATTTGATTAATTCTATTTCCAAATTTAATGATACCAAACTTGGTATATAAATCTGAAAAAAAAATTTTAAAAACCAGTCTAGAGCAAACAATGACAATGGAAATTCATCAGAAAAATTACCATTATGTTACTACCTAGGTTAAATGAGCCAACACTCAAAGTACTTAGAATATTGCAAAGTTCTTAATGAACTTTAGTTTTTTGGGGTTTTTTTTGCTGCACTGGGATCAAACCCAGGACCTTGAGCTTGCAAGGCAGGAACTCTACCACTGAGGCACATTGCAAGCCCTGAACTTTAGGTTTTTAATTGTTATTATACAAATTATCTTTAACATTATTTTCCTTTAAAGAATATGGTTTTCTTTGAACTTCAGAGTTCAAACTTTTAGAGCCACAAGGAGATGAAGTGAATAGATTGTATAGATAAAAATGATTTGTAAACTCTCAGAATGTGAATCAAATTATTATTTTTGACCAAAAATACCTGTTACATAGCCTTGAAAGGCAAATTTTAGCCTTAGAAATAGGAAGGTCAGATCTGGGCATGGTGGGGCCCACCTATAATCCCAGTGATCTGGAAGGCAGAGGCAGGAATATTGCCTATTTGAGCTCAGCCTGGGTAAATTAGTAACTTAGACTTTCTTAAAAAAAAAAAAAAGAAAAGAAGGGCTGGAGTGTAGCTCAGTGTGAAGGTACCAGGTTCAGTCTTGGGGTGGGAGGTGGAAAGAAAATAAAGCTGAATAAAGTGACTTCTGACAGGTCACTTTTAGCTTTAGTCATCCATTTGCAAAATGTGAAAACATCAAAATCACAAGCATCAAAGATAATTAAATAGATTATATATAAAAATTTTAAAATTACAGTATTTCAGCACAGGGGAAAATTCTTTTTTTGATTGTTGATGAATATTTAGTATGTGAAATGTACTTGTTTTTATTATTGCCATTAAAAATTACCACAAACAGTGGCTTCAAACCACAAAAATGCGTCATCTTACAGTCTGGTAGCTCATGACTGTATGTTCATGGGTTAACATCAAGACATTAGGGGAGAGTGCGTTTCCTGCTGCTTTTGGTTGTTGACACGAGTCATTTCCTTGTGATTATAGATCTGAGGTGTCATTCCTTGATGGTTTTACAGTTTCTAGTGGCCACTCACACTGTTGGCTCCAATACTACATCTGGCAAATGTGTCCTTTAGAAATGGAGGAGAAATAGACTTTTCAAGATGAGCAAAAACTAAGGGTATTCATTACCATCAGACTGACTTCTCAAAGATTCTTAAGGGAGTACTGGATTCAAAAAGATAACTGCCACAATGAAAGCTCATCAAAATAGACACGTAACAGAGAGACAGAAAAAAGATACCCTTACCAATACAATCAACCACCAAGTCATAAAGATGACCAAAAAACCACCAACCAAACAAAAATCCCAGAATAATAGAAAAAAACCAATTTTCAAAACAAAGTGAATTTTAAAGAATGGCATAAGTAAGTCCTTATGTATCTATAACCTTGTATATAAGTGGGCTAAATTCCTCAATTAAAATATGCAGACCAGCTGAATAGATACAAAAACAAGATCCAACAATATGCTGCCCAGAAGAAACTCTCTTCGCCAGTGAAGAGATGCACATAGTGAAAAATGAAAGGTTGAAAAAGATATTCAAAGCAGAGGAAACCAAAATGTCTATTTTTATGCTGGTAACATGCTGTTTTTTTATCTCTGTAGCTTTGTAACACAACTTGAAATCTGGGATTGTGATGCCTCTTGCTTTGCTCTTGTTACCCAGAATTGTTCTAACTGTTATGATATTATTATATTGCTTGTTATATATGAATTTTAGGATTGCTTTTGTGGTTTTTGTGAGGAATGCTGTTGGTATTTTGATTGAATAACGTTTAATCTATATATCAGCTTTAGAAGTATGGCCATTTTGACAATATTGGTTCTGCCTATTCAGGAATGGGGTGCTTTCACTTTCTGGTGTCCTCTTCAATCCCTTTTTCAGCATACTGTGGTTTTCATCATGGAGATCTTTAACTTCCTTGGTTAGGTTAATTCCTAAGTGTTTAATTTTCACTGATGCTATTGTGAGTGATATTGTTTTCCCAATTTCTTTATTGGTGGACTAATTATCAGTGTACAGCAACATTATTGATTTTGTGTGTTGACTTTTTATCTTGCTACTTTGCTGAATTTGGTTATTCTAGGAGACTTTTGGTGAAATTTTTTGGATTTTCTATGTAAAGGATCATGTTTGAAAATAATGACAATTTGGTTCCTTCCTTTCCTATACATAACCCTCTTATTTCTTTGTCTTATCAAATTGTCCTGGATAATGTTTTGAGTACTCTATTGAACAGGAGTGGTGACAGTGGACATGCTTGTCTTGTTCCTAATTTAGAGGGACAGCTGTCACTTTTCTCAGATCTTTATTTACTCTTCTCCTTGTAAAGACTCCAGTGATTTTATTGGGCACCCCTGCTAATAACCCACAGTGACCTCATCCGAAGGTCTGCACCTTAATCACACCTGCATTGGCCCTTCTGCCATGGAAGAAGGCTCCTGGGTTTGGGGACATTATTCCATCTGCCACAACAAGGTACTGTGGTAAATAACAGGAGTGATGGTAATGAGGGTATTGATGGTCCACACACCCTGCAGTGATCACTCTGCATCTAACTTAACCATGATGGGGATTCTAGGAAGTGGACTGGGCAGGAAAAGCTAAATGACATGCCCATGTCACTACACCAGCAAGCTAGGGTTTGCAGCCAGATGGTCTGGTTTGGAGAATGAATGGTGTCCGCCCTGCTGAGTTCCTAGGCCGATGGGTGTCGGGAAGTGGGAAACACAGTGGTGGAGTCACAGCTGTACACGCCATGTGTCATCTGAGCTCTGGGAAGCAACATCAAGGATATGGGAGGTTGCGAGGTTTGCCTTGGTGAGAGGAGGCTGAGGCTGGGAGAATGCACAGGTGCCGGCGAGGTGCGGTAGGGCACACAGGGATTTTAGGCAGGGAACTAACACCTGCCAGGGGCACTGAGCCAGTATGCAAAGACAGGAAGAGGCAGTTGTGCGACTGAGAGAGAAAGGAGAGCAGAAGCCTGAGCAGGCTGGAGAGGTCAGAGCCAGACCACGGAGGGCACTGAGGCTCAGGCGAAGGTCTGTGGTCAAGGGGCTGTGGGTCCCACCAGCTGACTGAGGTTACACAGGCATCTGCACCCCTGGTGAAGCTGGCAGGAGGAAGGGAGAGAAGAAGCCAAGCCCAGAGGGAGGTGTGAGGGAGCCACAAGGGGTGAGAGGAGCAGCTAGAGGCCAGGGAGGGCCAGAGAGGTCAGTCAAGGTGTCCATGAGGTGCCTGGCAGGCAAGACTGGAAAAAGCCAGAAGACAGTGGATTTGCAGTCCCTGCAGTATATTTGTACCATTTCCTTTCCATCCTCTTGGGATCCCTGGCGCTGGGACTCTGAGTCCTAACCTGGGTCCTGTTCCTCCTGCTTGCCACAGAGCACCCAATTCAGGTGTCTGGCCGGAGGTGCTGCGCTCAGGATTTGGGGTTATTCTGAGCACCTCCTTTGAGCGTGCTCTTGCTCAAGGAAGTCTGAGGAACCCAGAGACACAAAGTGAGGAGGAGCAGTGGTTCTCAACACTGGTTGTGCATCAGCATCACCGGGATGTGACAGAAACAATTCCCGCCAGGACTGTGACACTCGCTGTATCTGGCCTGGATGTTGGTGTCTTACCAGGTGATCAGAATGTGCAGGTGCATGAACCTTCAGATCCCACCACCATCCCAGAGGAGGGTGGAAGCCAAACCTCCTAAGCCTGGGGTGAGGGTGCGGCTGGTCAGGCATGTAGTAAACATGATCTGCAAACCCAAAGGCAGGTTATCACCCAAATGAAAGGGAGGGAGCAATCCAGGACAGAAAGATACCGCTTCCACGGAGGCGCGTCCAGCCCTTGCCAAGAGCTGCATGGAGCTGCCTCAGTCTGCCGACACAGTGACCAAGTGGTGCAGCAGGCTCACCAAGCGGCGTTTTTTCCTTAAGCACACAGGAAGGAAATAAATTTTAAGAGTATCTTCCTAAAAGGAACCAAAGCCTTCAAATGAGAGTGAGGCAACTTTGGAGAGTCATTAGCTTGATTTGAGGTTACTCACACAGTAAATTAAAGCTAAACCTATCATTTCTGTACTTGTAAGTTTTAGATTTTGACATTTTGATAAATGTTATATTAAAGCACATTGGCGGGCAGAGGCCCTGCTGGCCAGGGAGAACCAGCAAGGAAGCTGCCTCCACCTCCCGTAAGCAACCAGCCGAGACACAGGCTGAGGTGATAATAACTGAAGAACTGAGGTGTAATTCTTCCAGCCAAGGGATTTTTTGGTCTCTGAAATAGACGTGGACTAGAATACGTGGCCTGTGTGCTGCAGACGTTCCCTTTGGTTATTTTGAGCGCTCTTTTGTGGTGTTGTGCCCTACTTTTGCTTTAATTCTCCAGAATCCTCAGATCTATGTCTCTCTAGTGGCTTCCCTGGTTATATTTCTCCTTGATCAGTTCACTCACAAGGTGAACACAAGTCCCTGATTTAGTTTCCCCACATTGTATCTTGGACGAAGCTGTGGCGGGTCATAAAACTGTGTTTGTGGAGAGCGGGACCCAGCAGAGGGAGTTGTCAAACTCTGCAAGCTCAGTTCCTCCTACTGTCCTCACACAAAGTGGCCAAACCCCTGCTGCTCCCCAGGCTGCTGTTTAGGCAGGGACGTCTGGGCCCCACAGGACTGACCTCACCCTCTCGTATCTTGGGTACCATGGGGTTTGTTTCCTGGCAGCTGGAGAGAAGCGGTCCCTGCTCCTCCTGCCGGAATAGCCTGGATGCTCAGAGCACCAGCTCCCTCCCGCCTACAGTGTGCTGGGTGTCCCTGGCCCTGGAAACACACTCACGGTGGTGATGGCCCACACATGTCTCAGAGCTGGGATGGTTTGGTCTGAACTTTGCATGGAATCCCAACACCTAAGACTGAAGATGATTTAAGGGGGGGAAAGGATTAATGTTCCCAAGCCACGTGCTCCAAGTTAAATTTCCTAACTGTGCTCACATACAGAACAGCAGCCTCCAGCACTCAGTTCCGTCCACGATGTGCTTCAGTGGGTGTGCGGAGTTGTGCCTGCTTTGTGTTTGTGCAACTGCAGCACTGGAGTTGCACCTCCCCCCGAAGAAACCTGTCTGCAAGATAGAAGAAACCTCATGCCAAGGGAAACAAAGCTGCTGGCAATACAGGTGCTAGTTTCTGCTATTTTTTTTAAAACCGCCTTGAGATACAATTCATGTTCATTCAACTTACTCATTTAAAGTGTACAGTTCAGGGGACTTTAGTATATTCACTGAAGCACATATCCACCACTGCGGTCTATTTTGGTTTTCCTCACCTAGAAAGGAGCCCTACCCTCTCACCCCCCAGGCCCTCATCTGGCTCCATCTCTCTGGCCTGGCTGCCTCTGACGTTCGGTGTAGACAGGGACTTACAGCGTATGTGGCCTCCAATGACTGGCTTTCCCTCTTGGCATGATGTTTTTGAAGTTCATTCATATGTATATTTTACACGCACACACACACACATATAGGGTTATGGTTTTTACTTACTCATTTTAGGGTTGATTCATATTTCATTGTATGTTTTCCACATTTTGTTTACTCATTCATCAGATGAACATGTGGGTTACTTGTGCCTCTTGGTTATTTTTAATAATGCTGCTACTAACATGTGTACAAGTTTTCATGTAAGCATATATTTGTATTTCTCTTGTGTACATATGTCGGAGTGAAATTTCTGGGTTATATTAAAGAAGTAACATAAGTCTTATTTTTTAAACAAATAACTATGGTGAGTACTCTCACCATAGATATGTAATTTGTAGATATGTAATTTATAATTTATATAAATCAGAGGAGTTGAAAGAAATGAAATATTAATTTGAAGTACAGTAGACATGAAGGATACATAAAGATATCTTATGAGATGTATACAGTAATACTTTGGTTCACAGATGCTTCTGTTTGCATACGATTCAGTCTGTAGCCATGAGTGTTTGCCAAAATTTTGCTTCTGTTTGCAAACTCCACATCAGGTGACAAATACAACCATGGCCATCTTCCCTACACAAAAATAAATGCAGCCATCTTCCCCAAAATTATAAAGCAAATTAAGTTGTAAACCAAGGTACCAATGTACCACTGATACTTAATGAAGAAAAAGATAAAACATAATGAACCCTAATTAGCCTACCACTTAATAACACACTTTCACTCTTTGGTGTACATGTTCACGCGTGAGTACACACATGTTTGTGTGTGATATGCAGTCTGAAGTCCTCCTGTGGTCTTAGCATTCTTAGGAGACAGCTGCATTACTTCATCTTTTAGCTGTACCATCTCCTAGTGCTGGCCATCATGGTCCTTTTAAAGCATGGTATTATTAGTAACCATTGTAACAGATATGAAACAGCACCTATCTTTTGATTATTGGGATGTTTCCAAGAGTAGATTTCATGGGTCAAAATTTATAAGCATACTGCTGCCTACAGACCTACCCAAATCCATGACTTTAAGGTCTTTTAAAAGTATTTTTTCTAGGAGCCAATTGCCCATGGACTGAACCCTCTGAAACTATGAGCCAAACAACTTTGTGTGTGTAATTTTGTCTCAGTGAAGGAAAGTGAGCCAGTGCACTAACCATTATGTTATGAAAACTTACATTTGTCATTCACGACGCTTACATTTATGGTCCTTTTCATATACATAACCTCACCGGCAGGGTCTCGGCTGCAGGACCCCGTGCTTGGAGCTGTATCTCATCCGCGCTGCTCAGCTCTGCTATGCTTGAACCGCAGCCGGGAATCATTACTTTAATTGCTCTCAGCGCACTTGGAATTCTCATCCGGCTTTCAGTGCATTCTCCGTTTCCTCATGCTGATGTCTGAGTTCATTTCTGCTCCATTTGTGTATTTCTCCCTCCTTTTTTATTTTTAGTGCAGGGGACTGAACCAGAGTGCTCTGCAGCCCTGGGTCTGCATGGCCTTCAGACCAACTGGTTCGGGGCCACCCCCCTCCGCAGCATCTTGTCTTGCACATGCTCAGTGTCAGCAGGGAACCCAGGCTGCAGCCACAGCCGCCGCTAACAGGAGGCTGTGAACAACAGATGCACTGAATTCCAGAGGCAGAGAGGATGGGTGAAGGAATACAGCTCATAAAGAATAAAATCAAACTCGCAGTGAGCTGGTAATGCAGGTAGAGCTACTAATGTGAATTACCTAGCTCAAGAAGGGAAAAGTATCTCATTTGCATAGGGGACCTAGGAGGCCAACAAGGAAACAGCCGCCTCTTGGGGGTGCTGGAGTGTTGTGCTGGCAAAAGAGGGGTCCATATTTAATACTCTGTGTGAAAAAAGATTCTTATACACAAATGTAAGCAGAGACAAACAGAACTCGCTCTGTTGGTATTGCCACAAGTTTACCCACAAATCTTCCAGTTGTCTGGGGGAGGGAGACTGGGGTTCTAGAGCTAGAAACTTAGCATTTGTTGAGATTTTATTTTGCTGCTTGGCTAGGTTTCACTGGATGTAAATATTTATTTTTTAATATGTTTTTAAAAATGAAAATAATGGTGGGGTTTGGGGCATCAGTTCTGCCTCCTGGTTCCACATACCTTCTATACCCTCTTCTGGAGTGAGGTAAAATCCGTGGGGCTCACAGGGGACCCAGGGCCCTTGGCGCCAGGAGGTGGGCTCCCCCCCAAACAGCCTGGGATGTGAGGCTGCTTGGGGCCCCGGGGTCCTCAGGCCTGGGGTGGGAAGGCTCCTGTGGCTGGAGCCTGGCTCCCGTTTCCTCTTGTCGCTGCCCTGTCTTTGCACCCCTCTCTGGGGTGAATTCTGCTGAGAAGTAACTGCTGAGGGTTAGGGTTAGGGTTTGTCTTTGTTGCCCTGAACTCTTTCTTTTGTGCTTAAATTTCTGCTTGCTCTTCAGAAATTTGTGAAGCTGCAGTGAGGTAGTGATTTCTTCAGTCTGGGGGACATACATACCAGCCATGTCCATGGATCTTAAAGGTCGACCTGAGGAGGCGACATGTTTTGGAGGGCACCAGCCTCATCATCAGTTCAGTGCTGCTTCGAGCAGAGCTGTTACACGGTGTGGCCTGGTGGGGCAGCGGCTCTCGGTGGTGCTGGTGCGAGCTTGGGAACCACAGCTACTTCCTGGTCTCTTCTCGCCTGCTTTCTCCTGTGCTCTGCTTTCTGGCCGCCACGAGGTGAGCAGCTTTTCTTTAGCACATGCTGCCACGCTGTTTCTGTTTGAGAGCAGCTGACCATGGACTGGACACACTGAAACTGTAGCCCAAGCAAACCTCTCCTCCTGTAAAGTGCAGGGGGTGGGTAGCTTGTCCAGCACCAGGAAGGCTGATCAGCACTGACTGTTAATGGTGTTTTCTCTGCTGTATACAGGGTGACAGCAGGATTTATTTTCTTTACTGTTTTAATTCATTGGCAGCAATTGTGCTGTCAGAAAATTATATATTCATTTTAAAATTTATTTAGCTAATCTCTAAAGACATGTAAGCTATGCTTTCAATTTTGTTCTTAGATGTTTATTGGAGGAAATATTAGACATGATTTTATTGAGTTCATTCACTTAACAGAGGAGAAAGAGTTACGATATGATCAGAAATGACCAGAGCACACATACTGTTCTATTACATGCTGTTCATTTTTATAAAGTGCATAAAATACACACTATTCTACTTTGTTACTAGAAATTATACAGTGAGTGTGTATAGCGCTCACTTGCAATACACTGTGGCCTAAGTATTTATGGGGTCTCTTGTTGCTAATGGTGTGTGTGTTTTAAAGCATTTTCTACCTCAGTGGTCAGCCCATGAATCTCATGCCTCATAACCTAAGCAGGCTAGGAAGGAGGGTCACCCACTGTGACGGCAGAGGGACAGTTCAGCGAGTGAGCTTTTAGAATGCCCAGCATTGCTGCACATCTTCGCGTGTGGTTAGCACTCTGCCAGGGGCAGGAGAGCACCTCGGAAGGTGCTCGCTTCCTGAGCCTGCTTCTCTGCTGCCTCTGTCCCAGCTCGCAGAAAGCGAAAACACGACCCCTTGTGGGCTCCCATGGTGGCTTTGAGGCTGCGGGTAATGGGTGTGTGAGTGCAGCCCTGAGTGTAAAGGCTCTAAGTGCTGTAGAATCCATCCCCCCGGAAGGTCAGTCTGCTCACACCCTTGTGAATCAGACTTGGCAGTGCACAGTGCTGCACCATATCTGTCTGCTCCTGGGGTCCTGCAGGAGCGAGACGCAGGCACAGGGGAGTCGTCTCTTGTACAGTGAAGGTAAAGTTCAGAGGTCATTGTTCAAAGGCCAGCAGCACCTGGTGGACCATGGAAGGACCAAGGAAGAAATGCGTGGTGGGAGCTCTTGCAGTAGGGGCAGAAAGAAGGGGGTCCCCGACTGTTCCCACAGATTAGCCGTTTCCAGTCCCCCAAAGGTCTGCTCATCTAGCTCTGTCTTTCCACTGAAGCACCAGATTTGCTGTTTCCCCCAGTTTACCTACTGAGCTACCATCTTTTCTTGTTACTGTCGGTCGCTTGCTCTTACAAAATAATCTTAGGAAAGTTCTGCCTTTTGCGTTCTTTCACACATTGGCCTAGTGCCCACCGAAACTCTCTGACAGCCTCTGTAATTAGGCTACAGCAGTTTCTTTCCAAAATTTTGAAATTAGAACATATGACAAAATTTTAAATAGGAGGTTATTTTTGGAATCCAAATGACATAATGCTAGAAAAATTTCCAAATACCAAAACATTTCCAAAATCTTCTTTCTTATTTTTGTTAAAGGAGCTACTTTTCTCATTTACTGTTAAAATGTCACCTTTATCTTGAAAGGAAAAATTAGATGTGTATATATTTTAAAATCTGCTTGGGAGCATTTTTTAAACATACCAAGAACCAGTTGGGATAATGTATAACTCGTCTGTGACTTCTGAAGCTTTTCGAAGTACTTTTCTACGAGCAAAATTGTGTGTCTAAAAATTTTACACTTTCCCCTCATGTCTTTATCAGGTATTTTAAAGGCACCACTATATTTTAAAATTTCAGTTTTTCTGGCCGTGACCTTTTGCTGCATTGCTTGACTGCACAGTGTGAGACATAACGGGAGCTTGGAATAAATGAACAGAAGAATTATAAATAATCTAGGCTACCTGCTCAGTCACCTGTCTCCATCCTGCAAAGACTCTAGATAAAGGATGGTCCCCAAAGTCATTTACTCGTGTTCTTCATAAATACTTAACATTCCTAAACTAAAGAACATAGTTACCTCTGAGCACCGACTGTGTGTATGTGTCAGGGAGTGTCCTCCAGGCGCTGCCTGCATCGTCACCTGCCAGACTCTGGAAACCTCGATCTTGCCCCCAGCTGTCTAACGAGCCCCAGCCGTGCCACGTTCTCTGGGACCCAGCAGTGCACGTGTGGGGCCTGCGGAAGCTTCTGTGCTGTGCTGCGCCCTGCAGGCCGTGCGGGGCCCGCTGCGTGGCTGTGTTTACTGCTGCAGGTGGAGCGAGTGCTGCCACGCGAGATGGCGAAAGAGGCTTCTGTGCTGCATTTTGGGATGTGACACGGCCGGAGGAAGACCGTGTGCCTGGCACAGCACGGGGGCCGCGCGGGGTCAGGGCATCAGGGATGAAGCCTTCAGTGCCAGCTGTGATGCTTCGACCCATCGCCCCCTAACTGTACCCCAACCACTTCCTTAGCACGAGCCCCAGCACTGCACCGGAGCCTGAACACCGAGGGTTAGTTGCGAGGAAACAACTCAGGCATTAACATCTTTTGTTTTGAAAGAAAACAATAATCATGCCATAGGCCCACAGTGTCCATATCCAAGGTCCTGCGATGCCCCTCCAGGTCTCTTACTTGCCAGGCAGCTGGTGTTGTGGCCTGGATATGCCTGGGGTGCACAGGTGGACAGGGACCACACATCTCTTACTACCAAGGAGGGCTGGCTGTGTGTGGCCCTGCTGAGTGCTGGATGACCCAGCCATGAGTGCTGTGTACTGGCTGACACCATGCTGAGTGCTGGCTGACCCTGCGCTGAGTGCTATGTACTGGCTGACACCATGCTGAGTGCTGGCTGACCCTGCACTGAGTGCTGGCTGACACCGTGCTGAGTGCTGGCTGACCCTGCACTGAGTGCTGGCTGACACCGTGCTGAGTGCTGGCTGACCCTGTGCTGAGTGCTGGCTGACAATGTGCTGAATGCTGAGTGCTAAGTGCTGGCTGACACCATGCTGAGTGCTGAGTGCTGGCTGACACCATGCTGAGTGCTGAGTGCTGGAGGACAGCAGACTGAGTGCTGAGTGCTGGCTGACAGTGTGGTGAATGCTGAGTGCTGAGTGCTGGCTGACACCATGCTGAGTGCTGGCTGACACCGTGCTGAGTGCTGAGTGCTGGAGGACAGCAGACTGAGTGCTGAGTGCTGGCTGACAATGAGCTGAGTGCTGAGTGCTGGCTAACAGCAGGCTGAATGCTGAGTGCTGAGTGCTGGCTGACAGCAGGCTAAGTGCTGAGTGCTGGCTGACACCATGCTGAGTGCTGAGTGCTGGAGGACAGCAGACTGAGTGCTGAGTGCTGGCTGACACAGTGCACTGGCAGTTTTCAGTGATTGTGGGTTTAAGTTTTCCCGGGCCGATTGCTAGGGAAAGAAAGGGGTGCATGTTTCATTTTGCTCCAGATTGGTACATTTGTTGCTGTGAGCAGACACAGGCAGCTTTGTGAGATGGAAAGGGCGAAGCAAATGTGCTGTCTGAGCTGCACAGTGACAGACTGTGGGGTCCGAGATGCCAGCCTGTGCTGGGCCAGGACATGTGAGTGGTGGGGAACCAGGGCAATTTACTGAATGGTTCATGGATCAGAACCAGACCGGAGCCTTTCAGGTGTAGTTTGGTATGTGCTTAGGATTTGTGTTCCACAATGGTGAAAACCCCTGGGGTCCATGCGAGACAGCTGGGCCTGGGGACGGAACCTCTGGTGTGCGAGCGTGCGAAGAGAAGCCAAGTCCCAGGTCTCATCCATTTGACAGTTTAAGGACTCATTGGGCTTAGAATCTAATTTTAGGGTCTCGAGAAAGTGCAGGGATGACCCGGCCTGACCGACTGACATTGAGGAAGCAGGCAGGAGCCACTGTGACTCCCTGGCCTCCGTGGCCTGGCTGGGAGGGTTGGCTCTGAGTACGGCCCTCGCTTCAGGGACTGAAGCACAGAAGCCCTCAGCCCAGAGCAGCCTCCCTCGGGCCAGCAAGAGGCACCTGCCCAGGTGCAGGGCCCGGGTGAGGGTAGGAGGTGCTGAGGCCTCCGGCAGGGCTACCAGGCTGCAGTCACGCCATCTGCACAGGCGGCTGTGGACCAGGGAGGATGAACCCCGAGAAAGTCAGTGTGGTGAGACCACAGTTGGCAGCAGGAGCAGCAAGCGGATGCCCAGGCGAGCGCAGCTCCATGAGCCGGGCAGCAGGGCACCCTAAGGCCACAGCCCAGGCGAGAGACGGAGCGGAGGGGTCGGCAGCCAGGGCCTGCGGAGTTTGCCTCTGGAAGTTAACAGGTACTTGCTGAGTGTGGTCCTGACCCTGCCTGGCACCACGAGTGTTAGTGGCCCTGGGTGTGCACCCCTCGGAGAGACTAATCCAGACAGATGCTCGCACCCACATTGATGGCCGTGTTACCCCAAGCGCCGTCAGCAGGAGGCTGGATGAGCAGTGCTGTGTGAGGCACGGGGAGGAGGGCACTGCCCCCGAAGACCGCGAGGTCCTGCCCTTTGCAGCGGGGTGGCAGGCACTGGGGGGCTGCCCTGAGCGACACAGGCAGGCACAGAGGGACCAGCGCCCCTTCACACCCCTTTGCCGGAACCCGAGAGTCAGCCCTTTGTCACCTGCTCACCTCCGTGGAGCCCGGCTGACCCCACCTGAGGGAGCGCAGGGCGGTGCGGGGTGGTGGCGCCCAGCATCTGGGGGAAGAAGTCTGAAGAAGACGACCTGGGTGGGGCTTAGCACGGAAACGTTTGTCTCCCTTCTGGTTCCAGCTTCACCTGCTACCTCTCCGTGCATGTCAGCCACAAGGTGCAGGTGTCAGCAGAGGGCGGGGCCCTGCGGCCACCCTCAGCCTGCAGGCTCTCTTTTCCTTCTGAGGCTCTTCTGCCCCACCGCTCGGACACCAGCAGTGTCAGTGGGGAGTGGGGACACGGAGACGGGCGGCAGGGAGGGGTCACACTGAGCCTTATGTCCCAGGACACTTTCCTCGGAGTCTTCTGCTAGCGTGGGACAGTCTAGTGCACTCAGGCTCCATCCCTGGCTCTGGGCACGCCCTGTAAAATCGTAGGCTCGTGGGATAACAGGTAGGAACACACCTAGCACAGCACCTGGCCCATGGGGAATATTAATGAAAGTCTATAATTATAAAATGGCTGAGAGATAATTATAATTAATTATAATTAAATTATAATTATAAAATGGCATCATTTTGGCAAGTGAAAACCTTAAATGATCTCAGAAATACTGACAATCATGAAGTGTGAAAATGCTGTCACCCTCGCTCTTCTCACCCTGCAGATGCAGATGTTCTGGGTCATGGTCTCCAGATCCGCTTCCGCTGCTGGTGTCTGGAGAACAGCACAGTGCCAGGGTGCTGCTATCTCCTCCTCGTTTCTGGGTCTCCACTGCATTCTTTTTCCCTTAGGTCCCAGCCTCTCCCTTGGATGCTGCTGCTCCTGGCACCCACAGCTCGCTTGAGGCTCGCACAGGTTCCACATCACGGGTGACTCTGTCTCCCAGGAAGGACAGCCTGGATGCCTCCAGCCTCCTCTCTCGGCCCTGGGGAAAGTTTGCTGGTTTGGAAAGTTTGTGATCACAGAGTTGCTACTGTTCCTGTGTCACTGAGCAGAGAATCAGGACCGCACGTGCTCCTGTGCTTGGGTCTCAGTGGGTTTCCAGGGCCTTCCCACTACCCAGCAGCTGAGCCCCAGTGCTGCCCAAACCCAGCTCTGTGTGGTACCCTCCAAGGACAGGGCCTGGCCGAGCTGCACCCGACAGGTCAGGAACCTGGAAGGACAGGCAGGCCTTCCTGGAGTCCCAGGGCGCAGCTGGCAGGAGAAACACAGCTCCAATGGGACACCTGGTCTCCAAGCTCACTTCTGTTTGAAATTCAATTTTAGTGGCCCTGGGAACCAAGAAAGTAATTTTCAAAATAACATTGTTTCCAGCTCAGTATTTTCTTTAATGAAACAGGGAAAATAGAAATGCTGCAGGGTGAGGGGAAGCCAGGCTCCCCAGCTCGTGGCACAGCTCCTGGGCCCAGGTGACACAAAGCACAGCAGGCACCCCGAGGGCAGGAGCGGGACCCTAGGCAGGTCCTCAGTCACCTGGGAAGGGCCTGGGCCTCAGGGCTCCTTCAGGGCCCCCACGGGTGTGGCTGGTGCTGCAGGCGGGACCAGGCCCTGCTCTGCTCTGTGGGGAGGGGTCGTCGGGACACGGCGTTAAAGGCTATTTGGTGTGGTTGTGGCCGTGGCTTCCACCTGTCACTGCTGCACTTCCTTTCCTGCACTGTTTGCTGCTAGTGTTTTCAAAATAGGTGATCGAGTGAAAGTAATCCCTGTGGCTTGGGCGGGACCCCTCCGGAGTCCTAGAGCTTCATCCTCCGGCTTCTCTGCGGCCTGGCCGCAGTCTGGCTGCGCCTGCTTGCTTTTACAGTGGACCTTTCCATGCCCCCCGGAAGTGATTTCTGCACCCACACACATGGGGGAGGCCCAATTCTCTCCTCGGTTCAGGTACACAGTGAATTATGGTAGTGGGTGTTCCAGGGTGCCAGGCAGGCAACTCACCTGGACCCCTTTCAGATGGATTTGTCTTCATTAATCTCGGCCCTGGACAGTTCCTGCTTGTCCTGGGCAATTAACATGACTGCAGCAGGTGGGCTGGTGTGTCACAGATGTGCCCTCCGGACGCAGCCACTCCTCCTCCTCTCATTCTGTGCTTGTTACTTTAGTGCTGGTGTTATTTGCTTGGTAATTTTTTTTTTTTTTACCAAGTCTGTGTCTGTCTCCCATGCATATTTTTTTTTAGTAATGCAAGAAGCGCAGATGATAAAGAACCACTTGGGCTCCTGAAATCCACAAAGTCTGAGCATTTCTGTTTGATTTAACAGCTGTCTTCCAGGCTAAAAGTGCTGTGAGGTGAAGGAGCTCCTTAACTGGGAGTGTGTGATACACTTGAGTTGATTCAGTAACAGACTGGAGAAGGCTGAGAGGACACAGCTCTGTGCAGTCTCCGGGTGCAGAGGAGACCCCTCTGCCCTGTCTCAGTGCTCTCTGCACAGGTGCAGGTGGGCGTGGCTCGGAGAGGTGCAGGAATGCACGTGGTCACAGAGCCAGCCACGGAGCGCAGCCAAGGAGTGCAGCCACGGAAGGAGGATCTGTTTCATCTGGAATATGATGCCCACGGAAAGACACGAGCCATGTTCCATGTGGTCTTTTTCAGAATTAGCTTGTTGGCTTTAAATTAATTAAAGCTTTTAGATTGATTTTTCTTGGCATTCTGGCAAATCCCAAAAGGGACTGACAGTTTTCTTTTTCACCCCAAAACTGTCATTAAGACTTCATATCTTGGATTTGATTGTCACAGTCCTGGTCTCTGTGGTTTGGGAAGTGTCCCCAAGGTCCCTGTGGGAGAGGCTGGGTCCCTGGGGGGCTGAGTGGAGGCCCCAGGTCAGAGTGAGCTGGCCTGGTGGGGCTGTAGGCTGTTCCTCACCCCTTGGTCCCCAGCCTTGCTCTGCCTGAGCTCCCATGGCACCATGACACTGGCCATGGCCAGTACAAGGCGGGCGGCTGAACCTCCAAAACTGAGAGCCAGGAAACCTTTCTCTTAGAAGTCAGTTTCCACACAGACTTTGTTATGCTTTTTTATCCTTTTTCTTTTCTTTTCTCTTTTTTTTCTGGTGTTTTGAGACAGGGTGTTGCTGTGCAGTCCAGGCGGACCTTGCATTCCCAGTGACCCTCCTGCCTCCGTAACCAGTATTTGTCCTGAGAATTTTTCCTGGTTTTGCCACTGTGTTTCTTTTCCTTGGTACTGGAGCTGACCCGGGACTTTGACTGCCTTAATATAAGACAGGGTCTCGCTAAGTCACTAAGTGTCCAGGCTGGGTGTGGACTTGGGGTCTCCTGCCTCAGTCTCCAGAAGTCCTTTGACTCTGGTAAGTATATTTTAATTATTCTGTCTGTCTCTGTCTCTGTCTCTGTCTCTGTCTCTGTCTCTCTCTCTCTCACACACACACACACACACACACACACACACACACACACACACACACGCCAGGTTCACTTGGTATATTCCCTGCCTGAGCTGGAATGAGCTCTTTCTCTGCGGAGCCCTGGGTTGGGTTTTATAACCTACAATCTGAGCAGTTGTGGTGCCTGATGCTGCTGGGATTTTATCACTGCTAAGCTATTTCAGTGAGACAACTAGAAGATACATCTTTAGGGAAGAAAGAAGTTACAAGTTAATATTGATATTTATAATCGAGGAGTAAGAATGCCAGTTTTTAACTTCACTAGGAATGGATCTACGTGTCCCCCTCTCTCTAGCCTGTTTGTTTCCGTGGAACGCTGGGCAGGCTCACCTGCCTCGTGCCGCAGCAGACACACGATTGCGGAGCAGCAGAGCCGAGGCTGAGTGTGGGGCGCCGTAGAGCTGCTCCGTGTTTTCACTGGCAGGATAAAGATCTCCCCACACCGCTGTGTAGAGATGGTCCTCGTCATTTTTTTAATGATTCATTTGCAATGCTTCACAGAAGCATGAGCAGCAAGCCCCCCACCAGTTTCTGTCACACACTGGGGCATTTTGGGCTCCTGTGCCATCGTCCCCCCCCCCAACATGCTGTGTGAGTGTGAATGTGACTGTGTGAGAGCATGTGTGAGCGTGAGTGTGAAAGTGTGTGAAAGAGTGCGAGTGTGAAAATGTGTGTGTGTGCGTGTGAGTGTGTGTGCGCCGAGACCGGCATTCATCTGAACCATTCGAAGGCTTAGCGCCCACGCCCCGTGCTATTCCACGGTCCTTTCCCCTTCTCTTTCTGTAATCACAGTATGAGCATCCAGCCCGGGAAGTCACTGTCTCACCATGCTGTCACCGCCTGGGGACCCCAGGGCCATGCACACGCTGCCCACCAAGCCCACAGTGCACCTTGCTTCCTGCTGACTGTGCTCCCACCCGGGTCCTTTGCAGAGCTCAGCTGTCCAGTTTTCATCTCCTCCAAGCCACAACTTGAGACATTTTAGAACAGGGTCACCGGGTCTGTGAGAGGCCCCTGCACCCCAGAGCCTGTGTCCTCGGGACCATGTCCCAGTCAAGAGTCTTGGCAAGTGGCTGATAAGGGTCGCACCATGCTCTGCTCCACAGCTGGGCCCTGGCTGCCAGCCCCACAGCCTCTTCTCCGTGTCCCGGACCATTCCTGTCCCCATGCAGCTGTGGTGCTCTGGGGAAATGTCCCGAGCTGCCACCAGGGCTGCGTCTGCCCTCTGCTGCTCACTCCCCTCTGCCTGTTTTCCTGTGAGTGGATGGAGCCCACACCGGCCAGGCCCTGGGTCACTCACCAACCGTGTCCGTTTCCTTTGTCGACACTCGGACAAATTGGGATTCTAAGGGAGGGAAGAGCGGTCCTCCTCTGTCACTCTTCTTCCTTTTTAAAAAGTATCTTTTTCCGTGGCCTATAATTCTTCTTGCCTTGGCCCCGTTTCTGCTCTTACATTGGTCGCACACAATGGTGCCTGTGAGGTCTTTGGAGCTGGCGCTTGTCCAGGGCCAGTTAAGGACCCATCTCCTGCGAGTCTTCTGTTTGCCCTTTACACCACCACCAAGTCCTCGGCCCACAGGTGCACTTAGTGTGTTATGGACTTTGGCCTTTTGTCTGCTATATGGGTCTTACTGTTTTGGGGGTTACCTTAGTTACTTTTCTCTCTTTGTTGAGACAAAATACCTGATGCCCAAAATGAAGCAAGGGAAGGTTTACTTCTTATAGTCCTTGGAGGTTTCGGTCCATACTCAGCTGGCTCCAAGGCAGGGTGGCATGGCGGGGCCGCCGTTCATGGCCACCACACACAGCAAGCAGGAAGAGAAAAGAAAAAGACACACCTTCTTCCCGCCCTTACACTGTATGCTGGCTCCACCCCTGGGCGGGTGAAGCACTCACACCACCAATCCCAGTGCCAGACAATAAACCAATCACAAACGCCAGACTCAGCTACATCCATGATTGCATGAGGCTTGGGGGGTGGGGCATCCAAACATAAACTATAATGGGTTTTTACTAAGAGAGTAAATTTTAGGTATTTTAGGCTGAATCTTATCAGATGCTCTTTGCACCCAAGCTAGGATGGTCCATGAGTCCATCCTCCCTCTGCTCAATGGGACGGATTGGGTTGGTTGATTGGCTTATGTAGAGCCACCCTTGAATCCCTGGAAAGAAACAGCTTGAACACGGGGATACTGTGTGCTGCTGTGTTACATTTGCTGCTATTGGCTGAAGACTTCTGTGTCCATTTTCACTGAGATATGGGTCTGAACTTTCTTCTGTGGCCATGTCCTTGTCAGGCTTGGTACCAGGGAAACTCTGCCTCCTAGGATGGGTCTGGTGTGCGTCCCTCCTGTCCTGTTCCGGTGAAAGCTTGGCCCACACTGCCCCTGATGCCTGCTGTCACTTTTTCACCTTGCCGAAATTCCAGCTCATAATTTGGTTTTTAAAGTTACTTTTTTGTTAAACTTACCTATTGGAGTGTTGAAAGCTTTGCGTTTCTTTAAGCTCATTGGCTTCCTTTAAATGCCATTTCAGTTCTTTATCTCTGAATTTCCTACACCCACTGCCCCTGATGGGTGTCTAGCTTCTGCTTTTGCTTTTTTGTGTCAGGCAGGGACACACAGTGGCTCCTGTGCCTGGTGGCTTGTGACGGGGCCTGGGCATGGAGCACTTCGGTGCTTGTCCCCACCTCCCGGTCATTGGGCTTCCTGGTATTGCTTCCCTGAGTCCTAAGCAGCATGGGCGGGTACTGGAACACCCTGCCACACCCCTAGCCCTTTGGGTTCCTTTGTCCTTCCCATGTCAGAAGCCACACACGAGCTCAGGTTAATGGAGCTTGCCATATGCCTTCCCCTACCTGCCTGGTTCCCTGCTGGAGTGAGAGTAGCTAAGCCACTGTCCTTGTAACCTTGAGAGTGGTTTGCAGCTTGACCCATAGCTCCCGAGCTGAGATCCTGCTTTATAAAACACCTGTGGACAGCTCTGCATGCCCAGTGTGGGCAGAGAGAACCAGGAGATCAGCCTCTGCCTGCTGTGCACCACCACAGGCAGGCCCTTTCCTCTGCGTGCCCAGCGCAGGCCAAGAGAACCAGGAGATTGGCTTCTACCTGCTGAGTGCCGCCACTGGAAGGCCCCCTTGGGTGCGGGTTGAGGGAGACAGACAGGTCCACCTCTGCCTGCTGTGTGCAACCACCAAAAGGCTACATCCTGCAGGTGGCCAGTGTGGGCAGAGAGAACCAGCAGATCCACCTTCACATTCAAGGAGCTGCCACTAGAAGGATCCTTCCTGCAGGCAGCCAGCAGGAGCAGGGACACACAGCCAGGGAAGCCCTGGGCATCTGTAGGAGGCCATTGGTTCCCTCAGGCAGCCATCGCCCACTAGCAGAATCAGACAAACACACTCCTGTGTGTCTGCCACCATCGTGGGAGTCCCAGTGTAGATACACAGGCTGAGAGAAGCAGCCCCACCTCCATGCACCCTGATTATCAGCAAAGCCACAGGGTAGCTGCACAGGTCTAGGAAGCCCTGCTGTCTCCCTGTGAATCTGGAATTACAGGTGCCGGTCTCCTCTTCCCACACTGCCTAGGGGCAGCCAATGTGGGAAGTGCCTGGGGCCACAACCAGCTTGTTGGGAAACAGTAAGAAACAAGATCCATGGATGTACCACTGTACGCAAGAGGAAATTCATAGACTGAAAATCAAAGGAGAGAAAACAATTGTTCCGTATGACAGGAGACAAAAAAAGCAAGAGTCACTTGCCCATCAGCCACAGAATGGGTAAGATATGGTATTTTCATGCAGTGGAAAGCTACCCAGTTATAAGGTAGAATAATATCAAGGCTCCTGTAGATAAATGGACACAACTGGAGACCACGTTCATGGCTGAAACAGTTTGAACTCATATGTGCGAACCCTAGCATAAGGAACAGGAGTTAATGGGATCCAAAAGCAAAATAGTTAATGTAAGAGCAAAGGGAAGGAAATACCTGGGAGGGAAAGGTGGAAACTACTGTTGATTTCTTATTGTTTTATCTTGACCTCTTGCATTATTTACACAATTTTGTTAAGTCTGGCTTTGTTCTGTCTTGTTAGATTCTATGCTGTCAGATGGTAGGGGCAGCTATTTTGAATATAATGGGATATATTATGGTAATCATGGTCTCCTATTGTGTTGCTTTGAAGTCTTATAATGCTTTCACTCATTGGTTTGATTGGTTTTATTCTTTTTTGTTTGATTTTATTATGTGTGATGGTATGAACAGCTATTTCGAAAAAAACAAGACATTATGGCAGCCATTGCTGATTTGCTATCATCTTGTTTTGAAGTCCTACCATGCTTTTGTTCTTCTGTTTTGATTGGTTCTATCCTGTTGTGGTTTATTTGATTTTATTATGTGTGATGGTATAGACAAATTTTTTGAGGAAAATTAGATATTATAGTAGCCATTGTTCATTTCCTCTTATTTGGTTTTGAAGTCCTGTAATGCTTTCATTCTTTTGAATGGTTTTATACTGTATTGTTATGTTTGATATTAATGTGTGTGAAGCTATGCTCAAGTATTTCAAAGAAAAGAGACATTGTGGTAGCTAATGTTGATTGTCCAGTTGTCTGGTTGTGAAGTGCTGTGTTGCTTGCATTGTTCTGTTCTGATTTGCTTTGTTCTGTTCTCTTTCATTTTATTCTCTTTAAAATAAAAACAAAACAAAACAAAACAAAACAACACCTGAGGACCGACAGATGACAGCCCCTTCTGTCTCTCTGGAGCTTCCTTTCAATAACCCTTTCTCTCCTTTGTCCTTACATCTGTTGCTAGTGACAGGAGACATGCATGAGGGCATCTGACACCTGACAGGACCGGGTCACTTTGTGACACACAACTCACTGAGGGGTCTGCGGAACCCCGTGCATTAAGGCTTGGTGAACAGGACAGACCCGAAGGGCAGCTCACTGCACAGGGTCGCGCTAAAGCCCTGTGGACTGATGCTGCAGTTAACACAGCTGCCGAGCAGTCGTGAACTTTCTCCCTCATCCAGGGACAGCGCAGCACAGAGTTCCAGCTGTGTGACGGATGTTGTATCACAAGCATAATTATAACAACAAGAAAAATGGGCATGCCACTTTGATGGCACAAACATGCTATGTTTATTTTTATGGAAGTATTATATAGGTCAGTCCACACTGGGCCTGTTGCTTACCAAGGAATCCATCAAGTTGGGGGCATTAACTCATTTCAATTGCTATGTGAAAACGTGAAGAATGTGCGACAGGGAACCATAGGATCGTTATTTACCACCATAAATCTGTGTGTGTTTGTGAGAAGGAGAGAGAATTGTTTCTTTGAATTTAATACTGATTCTTTCAGATAAGGTAACCTACACCACACAGCGCTTATTTGTGCATGTCTGTCTTGACCTTTTTCATTTTCCTGACCAGGCTGCTTGCACCTCCCTTGTCCTTTTCCACTGTGGGGATACATTGGTCTAAAAAGCTGACAAAGCTTTGTGAAATTTTAAGCTTATTAGGTTGTGACACGGAAATCCCCCCTTCTTGGCCATGACCCTGCTGTTGATTAGGGTTTAACCCTCTGAATGCTTCTGTGAGGCAGTATTGGCACTGGGAAGTGGGGAGTGATATTTTTTTTGCTGGAAAATTACTGGAATGGCAAGATCCTAAAATAGAAAGCCAAGATTTAGCCTTGAGAGTCTTAGAGACAAGACATGCGAGCATTCAGGCCCCAAAGGTAGGGAAGATGGCAGGAGGCCGTTTTCCTTGCAGAGTGGCTGCGGTAATTGGTGTTCTTTATCATAGAAAGGTGAGAGTCCCCAAACGCCAGCTGTTCCCCTGAGAAGTCAGACAGGGTGGGGGGCTGACCTGGAACATGAATGCAAGGCCAGGGTCACACCCTGCCTGAGGGAAGAGGAGTGTTCCAGAACAGCCTGACCAGAGGTAGACGCAGCCTTCTGGTCTTCCCCATGACTGGGCGTCCCCCCTGCCTCAGAAGGGACGCTATTCTCACAGCTGAGATAGGAAAGAAGGAAGGGGCACAGGTGCCCGAGGGGATGGCACCCCCTCATTGAGAGAAAGGAGACAGGAAAGGCGCGTAGAGGTCAGGTGCAGCTGGCTGGCCTCCGAGGGCTCCAGAGGGCGGAGGCGAGTCTCTGTCCTGGGGTCCCCACGACGCACTGGCGGCGTTGGGCAGAGGCAGCAGGCAGGAAGTGCAGTGGTCACTGGGACTCACACGGAGCACGAGCTGGGGGTTTTCCTGTGCTGCTCGGGCTGTGTCTCCGGGACAGGGCTGGTGAGAAGCTGGGTCCCTAACCGCCATGCTGCTCCAGGGTGTCCCGTGCTCGAGGTGCGTCAGGGGACACTGGAAAGGCCGCAGTCCGGAACCCCATGCTACGCCCTGCACTGGGGTTTGAGGTGACCACACTGGGCTGTAAATGACGCAGGCAACAGGGAAATAAAACCCAGACCTGTGACTCACCGCGGGTTTTCGTGAGCACCTGTTTCTCAGAGAAGGGAGGTCGGCGGGTCGCATGGGGTGCAGCAGTGAGGTCTCCAGCCATCCTCCGCATCTCCTGTGGCTTTGTCTCGCAGGAGTGGCGCTGTGGCGTTACTGTGGGGGTGCTGGTCCACACGCCCTCCTGAGGCCTAAGGCCAGGACAGCCCACAAGGAGCAGAGACAGCTGAATGGCAGATGGGGGGCAGGCTGCGAGGTGGGAAAGAACCCCAAGTCTGGGGATCTGTGTGGGCCCTGGGTCACCCGGGGTCATCCTGGTAATGAAGATGCTCTGGAAGGGCAGGAGGACTTTAGAGCTGCCTCCCTCCCACCACCCTCCCCTTCCCCTGTCCTTCCCTTTCCCTCCCCCATATTTTTCCTCCAGGACCTCCGAGGAGCACAGGACCTCATGGGTCAGCACACAGCGCGGCCCTCCCGTACCACCCCTCTGTGGCAAAACCAGAACCAGCCTGGTTTGGGTGAGGAAATGCCTGCCAGTGTTGGGCTGGGAGGCCCGGGCACCTGAGGAGGCTGGCTTTGGGGTGAGGCAGGGGAGCAAGGAGAAGGCTGGAGAAAGAAAGGGGGTCTGCCTGCCTCAGCGGCTTTCCAGTCCCAGCTGAGGCCTTGGGTAGCCAGGGAGATGGAAAGGGCTGGGGACCCAGGAGGGGGCCTGCCCACCCTCACTGCCGTGTCACTGACTATGTGGGCCTGGCCGTGAGGAGGCCTCCAAGGCCATAGGAGGTCACAGTTGTACCACTGCAGGGACTGATCCAGTGCTGTCAGCAGTCAGTTCAGACCAGACCCTCAATCCCCCCAGGGCCCGAGGCGTGGGCCCCTCAGGCCGAGTCCCCACGATGCCCTGAGCTCTTCTCCTGGCTGCCTGTCCTGTGGGGTGGATCTTGTCTTTTCTCTGTCACACAATCCTTGGCCCCACTGCTGCTCTGGGGTGTCCTGCTCGGTTCTTTGCTCAGGCTTAGGAGCCTGGACAAGACCCCATTCCATGACTAGGGGGTCCTCATGACTCTGTCCTCTCAGCCAGGTATCGTGAGACACGGCCCATGACACAGAGGGTGTCTGTCTTCCTGCACGCAGCCCCTCTGAGGTGGAACTGTACCCAGAGAACCAGAGCCACAGCTGCCCGGCCTGGGACCCCTGAGCAAGCTGGGGCCAGGAGGCAAGGGACCGGCGGAGGGGGCGTGGGCACAGCACCCTCTCTGTGAAGCGTCCTTAGATTTCCCAGAGTCTCGGCACTGTCACCCTCCCCATGGGTGGCTGTTGCTCCTCTGTCCTCTCACCCTCCCAGCTTTCTTGGCACTGTGACAGATGCCCGCCATGCAGCACCCTTCTGACCATGCTCCCCTGCAGTTTCTGACCCATCGCCCTCTCCTGAGTGCTTGACCCAAATGGTTCTTCACAGAAGGACAAGCAAGAAGGTGCACGGGCCTCCATGGAAATGCCCTCCAGATCCTCTACTTAAATATTACCAAATGTAACATAGTTCTCTGTAGAAAGGGATGGGCGACATCTCACTGAGCCTTCAATGTGTATGTTAATATCAAACCAAACTCGCCAGGGACTTGAGTAAGGAGCTATTACAGCCGGAGGTGACACCACTGCTGAAGGTCATGGCAAGGTCAAGCGGTCACCCCAGCCTGTTCCCCTGAGCTCTGTGACAGCACACAGGGTTTATTTATGTCTCAAATCAACTAAAACACGGCTGGCACCACAACGCAGCCCAGACCCATTCTCACACGTCTTCATTCTATCTGAGAAGGGTGAGAGACTTTAAAACACCAACCCAAAGCAGCAGGCTTCGCTTTACACAGAGAGAGAAATAAAATGACCTAAGCAAGCAAATGATGAAACCCCTACACATATTAAAGACGGAGCAATCTGATTGAATCAGGTAGTTTTCCCCACCAGGGCCTGTATAATTGGCATTTGTTATGGACTGAAAACTGGTAGTCACCTTAAGGCCAGCTGGATTACATCAGCATGGTGCTGGCCGTAGATGTTCCACCTGAGGAAAGTTGCCAGCATAAATGGAGACATGGAGAAGGAGAAGCTATCATATTAGTGCTTTAAGGTGTTCATGGGTTGAGGTTTTGTTCATGGGTTCTCCTCCGTGTTGCTGTTTGAGCCGTTGGTTCTCCTGGAGGAGCTCTGGTCCTCACATTGAGCATTATTGCTTCCTGGCTCCGGAGGGGAAGATGTGTGCTGCTTGGTCTCTAGGATGAACTCGTCACGCTGGCTTCCTGGCATGTACTTGACCGTGCTTATCATTGGAGGAGCTCGGGACTCCGTGTCACTGAGGATGGCTGTGGTGCTTTTCAGGACAGCCCTGGTCTTTGTTGTGAGTGTGGCTTTTCAGCTCCAGTGTAGAATCCTTAGCCTACCAGCACAGCTCCTTCACCCTGCTGGCATAGACTTTCTGGCTTCCACCGCTGACCTTTGGGCCTTCCCAGCACGGATCTGTAAAAGAGACTGGCATGAGTCCTTCTTGTGGGCTTTAGACCTCCAGTTGGACTCGTGGGAGGCATTGTCATGAGCACTGGGTCTTCATCTGCTCATGTGGGACATTGCTGTGGGATTCAGGCCCTTGGTTAAATATTCTGTCTTTAGCGTTGTAGATAGATTTCCTGTATTTTCTTGTGTCAACTCTGGGTGACCATCATAAAAATATTATAAACTCCATGTCCTTATTCTAATTGTTCTTTGAACAACCCTGACTACAACAGCATTCTGAACACATTTTCAGTGGCTCATACCACAAACCACTGAAAAATAAGCACAAGCGCGGAGAAGGCCCCGGGTGACTCCAGACCCCTGAGGACTGCGGCCCACTCCAGAGGCACAGCTTCCTGCGACGCGGCCCTCGGGTGGGTGATGCTCTCCCTGGGGGTGCTACGGTGCGCACGTGTGTTGCCCTCGCACTGCACCCCGCTGCCCAGTGACCGTACAGGCTCGGCCCTCATGCACCACAGAGAGCATAGTTACTAAAGACAGCATTAAAAACGCCCATTGTTTTAATTCCAGTTCTGGAGAGGTGGTGGAGAGGTGGATGTGCTAGTGCTGATGTGTGGGCCTGACAGGGACTGGTCTGGGGGTCTCCACCCTGTACTGTGCCCTGGCCCCACCCCGCCCCGGCCTGGCAGTGGGTGGCCAGACCCTGCTGCGACCCCGCCTTTTACACTGGCCCCGCCCCCTACCCTGGCCCGCCCCCTTGCT
>PVLA01013718.1:0-35087 GCA_004027455.1 Hydrochoerus hydrochaeris | reverse complement strand
GCCAGCCAGCCTCCATATATTAACAGATCTAAGGGGAAAAACATCTGGTTGTTTCTACAGATGTTGAAATAGTGTAACAAAATTCACATACCGATTCATGATTTTAAACAAAACAATCTGGAAAAAAAGGATTGAAGAAAACTTGTAATATGAATAAAACTTGCTAGCATCTTCTTGAGCAAAGACTCAGACATTTCCAGTAAGATCAGGAACAAAGCAAGAATACCTACCACTCTGCTGCCCTTCAACATTGTCCTAGCAATAAAAAGTATGTGCAATTACACAAGAAATTAGATGCAGAATAGTAAAAATAGTAAAACCACCTCTATTTGCATATGGTATGAACTTCTAGCAAACTGATGATACAACAAACTCAATGTTTGTAGTATGGTAGCAAGAGATGAAAGCAGTATTAAGGCTGGGGATATAGCTCAGTGGCACAAGCGCCTGCCTGGCAAATGCAAGGTCCTGAGTTCAATCCCTGGTACCAATAAATAAATAAATAAATGTAAACATTAAAACATCAGCAGTCTTCTTACATACAAATGATAATAGTAAAAAAAAAAAAAGTAGAGAAAATTCCATTTACAATAGTGACAAAAATTAAATACTTAGAAATAAACTTAGGACAAAATGAGTAAAAAATCTACATAAAGTGGAACAGCTATCTAAAACACTCTAATAAAGCATATAAACAAACAAAAAAAACCACATGAGGAAAATGAAAACATACTTGAAAAACATAAAAGTAGACATAAATAGAGAAATCTCTGACCTTGAAGAAAATGACCTGACATTATAAAAATGTCAATTCTCAGGGCCAGGAATTTAGCTCAGTGGCATAAGTGCCTGCCTTAGAAGCCTGTTGTCATGAGTTCGATCCCCGGTATCAAAAAAAAAAAAAAAACACACAGTCAATTCTCACTACATAAATTTAATGTATATCAATAAGCTTTTTAATAAAATTAGACATATTTGGGCATGGAGTTTAACTCAGCAGCATAAGTGCCTGCTTTGCAAACACAAGGCCGTGAATTCAATCCCTGGCACCAAAAAAAATTACAAATACTGATACTACAGTTCCTACAGAAAAATAAATCTACAAGACAAGTCAGAATACAAATAACTATGAGGATAAGACTGGCCTAACCTGTCTTAAGAACATATCATGAAAGCCTACTTTTAAGTAATTAAAAGTGTGGTGCTAGCAAATGAACGGGCAGGAAGAAAAGGAGGGTAAATACAATCAAAGCATGATATATGTACTTATAGAAATGTTACAGTGAAACCCATTAATTTGTACAATTAATATGACTGAATAATTACGATTTTAAAAAGAATGCAAGAAAGACAAAGTCTTGGTATTAAAAAAGATGTATCTCCAATGATATAAAAATATATTTGCACAAGATGATTAATTTCAGTATTGTAATTGCAAAATGTTATAAACAACTTACAAGCCCATATACACACAAAAAGTGTTCAAATAAGACATGGTACATCCACATGAAGGAGTACTATACAGACATTAATAAAAACAAGGATGATCTCTACAAACTGACATAGAGAGATTTCCAGTACATATTGTAAAGTAAAAAGAAAAAAAAATTACAGTGCAAAACAGCACTTCTAATCTGCTGTCCTTCATGTAAAGAAGTAGATATAAGAAAATACACATAAATCTGCTCCTTTGTGAGGAAAAAATACAAAACACATAGTGGGCTGGGCATCTGCCTAGCACATATAAGACTCTAGGTTCAGTCCTGAGCACTGCACGCATGTGCATGCGCATACTCCACACACACACACACACACACACACACACAGAAAACACTAAGAGACTTCATCTCTATGGGATGGACTGGAAGCAGATGAAAAGAAGAGAGAGTAATGAGAAAATCAATGAAGGTGGGTGATATTTCTAAATGTACCTTTCATATAATTCTAACTTGTTAGAACCATAATTCTCTACATACTTAAAAACAAACCAACAATTAAAACTAGCTAGTGTATAGGAGGAATCCAAACTGCAATGCAAACAGTAACAAATGAAGCTAACTACATTACAAATAAATGATATATAGACTAAACTGGGGAGAAAACAGAACTAATATGTGTAACTGTAGAAAACAGTATTTTGACTAAATATTGTGAGGTTAAAGGCAAAAAGAATAATACATAAATACTGTAATCTACCTAGCAAATTTATTCCTCACAAGGGGATGGGTTAGCAATTCTAGGTTTATTTTATATACTCACAAGGATTCAACAAGTAAGTACAAATCATCGGAGTTGTTTCTCACTATTGGACAAAAAGTTATGAATGGAGAGAGAGCATAGGCCAAAACAAGCCCTGTAGTATTGAACTACAGTCAAAGGTCTCATTATGAAAACTTAATTTTTACAATACAGATGGATAGGTACATAAACAAATACAAAAGTGTGTGCACATAGATGGTCCCCTAGCCCTGCCCACTAGGAAGATCTGAAGCAGTAAACCCACCTAGTACCAGACAGAACTTGGTATCTAAGCACTATTCTCCAATAAAAGAAAACCAGACTTCACACAAATACACTACAAGCCGGGCGTGGTGGCACACACCTGTAATCCCAACACTCAGAAGGATGAGGCAGGAGGATCCTTGCAAGTTTAAGACCAGCCTGGGCTACAAAGTGAGCTCAAGGCCAGCCTGAACTGCATAGTGAGACCCTGTCTCAAAAACACACACACACACATACACACTGCACATGACAATCATAAAAGTTACTGTTAATTACCACTATAATCAAGGGGAAAGGGTAATTTTTATTAATAGAAATGTAAATTATCACTACCCTAATAAAATGTAACTTCCAAAAAGGATCAAAAACTTGGCAGCTCGCAGCTGTTAGATCAGCACCCACCAGCTGTTCAAAAGCTGTACAAATTATCCTGGAGTTTATATTGCCCAAATCAACCGAAGCCCATTTTATAATCAAACTCCTCTACACCTGTTCCATTCTTATTCCTGAGTCAACTCTTCAAAAACAAAAGCATTCCTTCCCCTAGATGATCAGAAAACTCAATTTCATTCTCAGAAACAGGATACAAGAGGATAGCAAGCAGAAATCTGCCCTGAAGTATGGTTTTTAAAAGTGTGTTGTAAAAAAAAAAAACTGTGCTGGGAAAACTCTATGTCCCCCGTGATAAACTTACTCAAAAAGGAAGTCAAAAGAAGTCAAGAACTTTAATAAAAGGCATTTTATTTTCTTATGCAAAGGTACATGTTCAAAAAAAAAAGCTAAAAAAGGTACATGTTCACTTAGTAAGTTTTTATTAACACTAAATGACTTCATCTTTAGAGACAAATATCTGTAACAATTTTTTAAAAATAATTCCAATATCTAATTTAAAAAAAAAAAATCAAAACACACTCCAATTAGAAATCCATTTATAGGCCAGGGATTTAGCTCAGCACTTCAAGTGCTTGCCTGGTAAGTGCAAGATAGTGAGTTCAATCCCAGGAACCAAAAAAAAAAAAAAAAAAAGAGGAATGTCGGTGATCAAAATCCATTTATAAGTCAGGGATATAGTTCAGCAGCACAGCGCCTGCCAGGCAAGTTTGAGGTCCTGAGTTTGAGTCTCAGCACCAAAAAGAAAAAGAAAGAAAAAGAAGCCATTCACATCTAATCCTCTTTTTGAAGCTGGCTGCTGCTCAGGAGAAATGCAGAACCATTACCACATTACTGGTGAAGACTGTGAGCTCAGGAGTCAGCCAGCCCAAGTTCAATGCTCTCCTGCCCTCTACTTTTCGGCCCTTTGAGTTACTGAACTCTTATATCCTTACCTGTAAAATGGGGATAATAACACTTCTCCACTGGGGTGACTGTGAGAGTAGATGAATTAATGAGAGATCTAATGTAATCAGAACAATACCTAGCATCTGGTAAAACATCCAGTAAGCAGTCAAGTGCGTTTCTGGAGCCTGTAGAGTATGCAACTAAGAAACTCCAATCCAGTAATATTATTCTAGACAAAATTTTTCTTCCATCTCTGTCTTCTTCCTGTTTATTTTCCACAAAACAATTAGAGCAATCCTTTTCCTCTCTCTTTCCTTTTTTCCATGCTGGGGATCAAACCCAGTTCCTTACACATTCGAGGCAAGTGCATCACCTGAGCTAGGGCACTGAGCTATGCCCTAAACAAAGAGCAATCCTTTTGCAGAACCTGGCCTGCAAGGTCCACACTGTTCTGGTCCATTTCCTGCACAGGCTCTTATTCTTCCTTGCCCAAGCTCAGAGCATGTCTCTAGGGCCTCCAGAATCACACAGTATGAAAGTAGCATTACTAATACCTCATCCCTTCTCCCCAACTCAGTTTCTCTTCACAGCTCTCATCAATCAACTATCACAGGTTTCTATTTCTTTTCCCCAGCTAGAGTGGGTTACCAAAACCAAGACTTTGCTCTGGTCATTGCTACCTTCTTAGCACCAAGAACAGCTCCTGCCATATTATGGACTAGGTTTAAGTCAAAACACAAAAGGCATTATTAGGGCTGGGGATTTAGCTCAGTGGCATAAGCCCCTGCCTTGCAAGCGCACGGCCGTGAGTTTGATCTCTGGTACCAAAAAAAAAAAAAAGGAAAAAAGAAAATGTCTTCTAAAAGGCACTGTTACTCAAGTTAGGGACAAGAAACTAAATAAAATTATAAAATACTGTACATCAACTATCAAACTAGGGAAGCTTTGGTTTTTAGAAACTTTATTTTAAAACAAAGTTAAAAGTTTTCTTCTTAACTCTCACTGCACATTCAACTCAGCAAATCAGTAGATATGTATATATTCATCCAAGCACAGAAGATAAAGATAATGTCCCATACCTCAGAAGCCTCCTCTCAGCCAATACTCCCAACAAAGGAAAACACTCTGCTGGCTTGTTCCCCAATTATGCCTGCACTTGCACTTCATATAAATGGAAACAACAGTACACGCTTTTGTGTCTGGCTCCTTGCAATCAGCCTTACATCTGTGACATTCATTAGGTTGTTGCCTACTTCAATACTGAATTCCTTTTTATTGCCAAATAGTATTCTGTTTTCTGAATATAACACACTCTATTGTTGAAGATACCTAGGTTGTTCAAGTTCAGGGACTGCTATAAACAGTTTTGGGGTAGGAATTTTCATTTATCTACAGAGTAGCAGGTTTATTTTGAAGAAGGAAGGTAACAACATAATAGACTGGCAAGATGCAAGACACCAGAAAGCAGGCACTCTTGGGGGAATATAAATTGTAATAACAGGCCAGTGATACAGCTCAGTGACATAGTGCCTGCCTGCAAGCACGATATTGTGAGTTTGATTCCCAATACCAAAACAAAAAACAAAAACTGTAGTAACATTTCTGAGGAACAATCTGACAACAGGCACAAGGACATCTGTACCTTCTAACCAAATATCCTAGTTCAAGGAAAATTCTTATTGGTACTGCATGTGCCAGGTCTTCTGAATGTTGCACATGTATTCACTTGGTTTATTCTCAGGAAATAATTAAAGATGGCCACAATAATTTGTTATAAAGATATCAGGCAAAAAGAAAAAAAAGATGTTAGGTATATCATTAATAAACACAAGAAAGAATAGTAATCAAAGTAAACAAAAGGAAAATGATTTCAAAATGTATTGTACTTTCATGAATTAAACAATATGCAACCACTAAAAATGTTGTCAAAGAATATTAAAAATATGGGGGAAAGTACTGTAGGTTACAGTAGAACACACAAAACAAATTCCAATGTTTTTTAAAAATATACATATGGACATATTTCAAGTGTTGAAATAGTGGTTATCTCTGGAAGATATGGGTACCTTCATATTTTTTAGACTTTCCAATTTTTCTTTTTTCACTTTCCAATTTTTCTGCATTACTTTTACAAATCAAAAGAATATGTAGTTAAAAGGACTAATAAACAACTGTTTCATTCCCATGAGGACACAACAGACACAGTGGTGGTGAACCTAAAGCACCCACTCTGCAGCCAGCTGTTTGTTTTCATTAGAAGCTCTAAAAGGTTCGCCATCACTGCTCTAAGACAATTTAATTAGGGCAATGATGGCATTTTTCACTGGGATGATATGAAAGTAGGCTGGAAAGTCCCAGGTCTCTGAGATGAGAGGGTAGGGCATTACCAGGAAGGACCTCCACTGTCCTATTTCCACCCAGGATGCCAGGTTGGAAGGAACCTACTGGAAAACCCTGCTAATTCCCCAGCTCTATGTCCCTAGAATATCAATTATACATTGTACCCTGCCTGATGTCTCTTCCTCTCCCTTGCAAAAATGCAAAAGCAAACTGAGGAATGAGAATTCCTGAAAGCCAAAGAGGCAGCTCAAGGTTAACAGCCTCAATCCTGAAGAAAGCAGTTCCACTCAGCCTTGCTAAAAAAGCACCAAGAAGAACCTTTCTTCCTTAACAGGAGAAAGAAGAACAACTTTTCAGATTTCCAGACATCACAAACTGCAGGCAGAGTGAACCAAAATATATACCTAGATTCATTAATTTCACAAATTTAAAAAGTTTTTCTGGGGCTGGGAATTTAGCTCAGTGGCATAAGCACCTACCTGGCAAGTGCGAGGTCGTGAGTTTCATCCCCAGTACCAAAAATAATTTTTTAATTTAAAAAAAAATTAAAAAGTTCTTTTACTTGAAGAAATAAAAGTATCAAGAAATCATCCAGGTACAAGCAATTCACTGTACCCACTTCCTCATTTGCAGGTAGACCATTTTTGGAAGCTAAAGGAAACTTGACCAGGGGATTAGATACACTATAGTCCTTAAGGGGCCAATTCTCATAGGGAAAAAAATAACATTTGTTTAATAATTAACACAGTAGGAACAGTTTGCTGTGTTAAAATAACCACTCGTTTCATGGTACAATAAACACTGGAATAAATACAATACTGATCACAAGAAAAACATATGAACCTCAAATGATCAATACTTCATTAAAAATTAAGTCATTAAAAAGATATTTTTGTAGGGTAGGGCAACACTAAGTTTCCTAGCTTAGGACATCTGACATACATTGAAGTCTCAAAGGCCAATGACCAAAAAGACCCTGCACTAAAAAAAAGATATCTGAGACTCATTTCCACAGGTAGGAAGTTACACATATTCATGTCACAACGCAGAAAAAACATACATACTTGTTCAGGTGATCCCTCTTCAACTCCCTTTTACAGATTTGTACTTAAAAGAAATTTGCATTAAAAAAAACTCTCCAGAAAATATCTGAATAGTATCAAGTTACCTATTATTAAGAAGGAAAAAACTCTACCAAATATCAACACTGCACAATGAAGCAGATTTCTTACATAGCTCAAAACTTTCATTTCATAATTTTGAAAACATGAACACATAACCACTATGAATTTTTATTTTTATTCTAAACAGAATTTAAGATTTTTAGATAATCTCTATTCTGCTTGCTTTAGAATACATTACGGAAATAAAGGACGTATAAATGAAATTGGCAAGATTTATTATCTTGAAATGTTACTTTTGCATATAATCAAAATATAGGAAAACACTCATGTAGCCTAACAAATAACATCTTTAGATAATTTATTCCTAATGACAAGTGGCAAAGCTGCAACAATATTCCACAACAGTTTATCAGACTATTTGAGATTACCTTTATACAAAATGAGGACTGCTCATCTCTTAAATTGATAGTTTGCGTACTCACTTCGACAGCACATGTACTAAACTGATAGTCTGTTGTGCTTTTTCTGTTGTCACAATCGTCTAACCCGAAAAACCTCATTAGGTAAAACCAACTGTACTTGAAAATGAAGAACTGTACTAGCATTCACCACAGTAAAGAACCTTGTAATTTAAATGGTTTTCTCTCCCCGAACCAGCAGAGGGAGACTAAGACATCTGGCCTGGTCGCTCAGGGTTTCTGTAAAATTGGGGAGGGGGGAGCGGAGGCTGTATTTAAATGTCCTGCTGTCAATCAAAGGGCACTTCCTACAATCACAGTCACCATATCAGCTATGATTTGCGAGCGAGCTCTTGCCCAGACACAACAGCCAACGGTGCCTGGGAATTGCGCTTCACCTAAAGGTGACCGCAGGCTTGGCCACAACACCCAAATAAGGACTTTGAGAGCCCAACCCCAACTAGTTTCTTTGTTTAAATGCCTGCGAATCCCTCCCACGCCGGAGTCAAGAGGCTGTGGCGCCGCCCTTTATTAGCCTCACACTTTGATTACAAAACACACGAGTCGGCGGCCTGACTGCGGAGGCGGCCGGAGTTCTCACAAACGTCAAACCCGAGGCGCGGCGGCGGCGGTGGCGACAGCGGAATCAGAAGACAACGTCGGCCACCGCCACCAGCGCCGCTGCCACCGCCCCAAACTTGCCAGTCGCCAGCCCCGGGCTCCCGCAGCGGGCCGTCCCGGTGTCGACTGCCCCCGGGCGACAGCGATCGCACTCTTTAAAGTTTGCTCGGCAAGATGAGGGGGACGCGGGGGTCAGAGGTGCTGTCCCCTTGGCCCCGTCGCCCACTCCTTCCTCCGCTGCGCGCCAGCAGCAGGGGGTGTGTTGCGAGGTGGCCGGCGCCGAGCCCACCTGCCCCTCGGCCTGGCCCGCGAGGGTCCCCGGCAGCGCCTCATCTGTTGCTCTGCCGATTTGCCGAGCCCCACCACAGCCTGACGCGGTCCCTCTCGCCGCCCCGTCCCGCCGCACCGCCGGCCGAGAAGTTTGAGAAAGACGGGAAGGGGGCGCGACAGGACTGCGGGGGGCGACGCGCGGCAGCCCGGAAGCGAGGCAGGCGCGGGGCGGCCGGGGTCGACTCGGGCCGGAGCCCGGGAGAGCGGAGGCGAGACGGGGTGAGGCGAGGCGACACGGCGGGGTGGGGCGGAGCGGCCCGGGCGAGGGGCTGCGGGCTGCGGGCCTCCGCCGTCCCCGCCGCGTCCCTCGCCCGGGCTCCCCCTGCCAACTTCTCCGCCGGCCGCCTTTGTTCCTGTTTGTTGTGGCGACTCTCCGCCCGGGCCGGCCGAGCCCCAGCGCCCCTCGGCAGCCTGCCCGGCGCCCGGCGAGCCCGGGGTCCAGCGCGCCCTTCTGCCTGGCCCGATGCTCGGCGACAGGGTCGCGGGTCGCGGCGCGACGGCCGGGCCTGAGGAAACGCAGGGACCGGAGACAGCAGCGACGGCGGGTTGGGGGCCGGCGGCGGGGCTGAGGGTTTATTTACCTGCCGTGGAACCAGTCCTTGCAGATATCGCACTCGATCATGAAGCGGTTCACGTCGTACGGCTGCCGGCACACACAGTACACCGGCGGGGGCGGAGGGGGCGCCGAGGCCCGGCCCGAAGCCGCCACCGACACGGCTGCCGCGGCCGCTCCAGCTGCTGCTCCCGCGGCTACCGCCGCCGCCGCTCCGGCCATCTTTAAAACACACACACACACACACACGCACGCACGCACGCTCGCTTGCTCGTTGCTCCGCTCGCCGACTGGAGGGAGCGCAGCCGCCAGCCAGCGCCGCCTCCTGCAGCAGCCGGAGCAGCAGGCGGAGCGGCAGGCGGAGCGGCAGTGGCGGTGGTGGCGGCGGCGGCGGCAGCGGCGGCGGCGGCGCCTTAGTGCGCGCGCGCGAGCGAGGCCTTGGCGGCGGCGGTGGCGGCGGCAGTGAGGTGGGGGCGGCGCGCGCGACGCGTGAGGCCCGGCTCGGTCGCTTCCGGCGCTGGGCGCGGGGCCGTGCGTCTCGCGCACGTCGTCCCCGTCGCGGCGCGCGCTCCTTATTTCTCCGCGGCGGCCGGGCGAAGCGAGCGGCTGACGGGCGACGGGTGGGACACGCGCGGCTCTGGACGGAGAAGCCGGCTCGGAGCAGGCCGGGGAAGTTCCTGCGGAGCGAGAGTGGGGCGGACGTCGCTTGTGTGCTCCGAGGCGGGGCAGTGAGGAAGTTTCGGCCGCTTGCGTCGCCTCGAGACGGGAGAATCGGAAGTCCCTCAGCAGCCGCCCACGGAGCACGCGAGGTGCCGCCCCCGCCCCGCGTGGGTCCTAGTCGGGTGACGCGCAGAGCATTGCCCGGCGGAGTCCGCTCCAATTCCGGGAAGCGTCACCCCGGATGCCAGGCGAGCGGCTCGGAAACCAGTGTGGCTGTAGGCGCTGTGGGTGGAGGGCTTGTTCCCGAAAGGCGTCCACGAATGACTGTCGCCGGGGAATACCATCCTCGAGGTGGAGCTGGTGAAGAGAGGGATGAAGAACCCACTAGCGTATCTATAAAGATCGTGACTTAATGTCGAGTGCTTTCTATTGCCAAGTTGGGAAGATAAATTCTAAATAGGCCGGAGATACAATTAAGTGACACAGCGCCTGCCTGACAAGTGGAAGGTCATGAGTTCGATTTGCGGTGCAAAAAAGAAAAAAAAATTCGAAGTCTTTCCCCCATTCCCTGGGAAGAGAGAGACGACAGAAAGGGGACCTACAGTACTTGGTGTGTCATAGGCAACCAACAAATACTTGTGAATGAAGGACTAAAGAAAGAGCCAGTGTAAAATGTAAAATAACAAACTGAAAAACAAAAGCAGGCACCAAATACTAACTAGACAAAAGTTTCCTTAGATTCCTAACAGAACTGGAAGGGATCTTAAGGATTAAATAGTGAGTGGAGTTTGTCTGGGGCTCTTCCTTCATTAGGGAAACCCTACAGTTCCCTAAGTTGTTTTGATTAGGGAAAGTCAGGGTTAGTGAGACAGTCAACAGGGTTTCTCACCTTCTACTTATACTTAAGGAAGTCAGGTAACTTACCTGAAGCTTCCTAGAGAGAGCTGGAACTGAAGTGTAAGGTTGGTTTGGCTTTTTGTTGTTTTTAATGGTACTCAGAATCTTCCACTGAGCTGCATCCTCATTCCTTTATTTTTTAAGACACGGGTCTCACTAAGTCTCTGAATTGCCCAGGTTGGAATTCTCCTGTCTGAGGCTGAAATTACTTCTGCATTCAATCCTTTTCCTATCACACCATAATTTGTCACATACATCACAGGAAAAGAAACCTGGAAATCGTAGTTGACCACAAATGGAATGAAATAGATTTCAGTGAGAGTTCTAGCAACCCTACTGTTATTTCTGCCAAGTGTACTAGAGTCTTTGGTTTGGAAATGCAGGTAGTTTTAAAAGTATGTGGCTGAGTTTTGTGGCATCCCCCTGCAATCCCAGCACACAGAAGACTAAAGCAAGATTGCTACGAATACAAGACCAGTCTGGGCTCCATAGGGAGTTCAAGGCCATTTTGGACTACATACCAAGACTCTGCCTGAAAGAAAATAAAGGTATATTGAAAAAAACAGCCTGGCATTGTGGCAAAGACCTGTAATCCCAGCACTGGGAAGGTTGAGAAAGGAAGAATATTTAAGTTCAAGGGCAGCCAGGATTAAAGAAATTAGAAATAAATACTTGACCTTGAGAAAAATGACAAAATTCTAGTGGCACATTCCATACATAGTAATTAAGCAGTTGGGTTTGAATTCAGCAACTTGTTGACTCTGAAAATTTATTCTTGGGTTTTAGTTAAAGGAATAATAAGATAGTATCTGCCTCAGGGCTGGGTGCATTAAGTGAGATAACAAATTGCCGAGCACAGTTCTTAGCACATAATGAGACATACAGCTGTTAACCATAATTATGAGTATTTTGTGACTTTATTAATAATAATAGTACTAAGGAGCAGCTAGAGAGGATAAAGAGCACAAAAGTAGTATCCCCAAATCAGAAGCTGAGTCAGAATTTAAGAGCTGAGCATAATGGTGCATACATGTAATCCCACCTCTTGGAAGGCTGTGGCAGGAAAGATTATTGCAAGTTCAAAACCAGCCTGGGCTACAAAGTGAACTCAGAGCCAGCCTGAAATGCACAGCGAGACCCTGTCTCAAAAAGACCTCCCCTAAACAGAATTTTAAGGAAAAAAATACTTTGTAGAAAGACACCCAGCTCCATTGCAAGGTTGGTTAACAGATGACTGTGGACAGCTCCAACCTGGTCCTCTGTGAAGAATCTGGGACCTGCGGTAGACCTCAGGTTTTCTTACCTCATGGAAGCTGTGTTTTTTGTTTGTGTATAGACTTCCACCCATCTATGAAACTTTTCTCTAACAAATGTTTGCTTCCACTACCAGTTTGGCTTCCTACTACTACAAATATATGTCTCCATGACTCTGCCACTTTGAGAATTTGACTTTAAGCCATGTCATGCCTTAAATAATGTTGATTTATTTTTGTATAGCATTTATACTATTTGATCTTCACAATAACTTGTTCATCTTGTTAAGCAGAGGGAGCAGAAGAGTCTGCCAATGATGAGTGAGAAAACTGGGATGTTGTCACTGTACTGTGCTGTAGGAAAGAGAATAACATCTGGAGGGAAAATATTGCCCAGGAAGACTAGATCCAGCAGAGGAAATACAGTGTATCGTTGGTGCTGGGAAAAAGGAGAACAAAGGCCCAAACCAGTGGGGAAAACATCCAAAAATGTAGAATTCAGCAACTTTGTTGACAGCCTAGTTTTTACTTTTATTTCAGAAGCCGAGGGAAATTCTGCACAGACAGCTCAAAGTTAGGATGTTATTAAAAGAAGTCTGTTGGACTGAGGTTGTAGTTTAGCAGCACCACACCTACCTAGCAAACACAAGGCCCTGAGTTTGATTCCCAGTAACAAATAAATACTGTTGAGCCAGGTGAGATGGTACACACCTGTAATCCCAGCATTTGGGAGATTGAGGCAGGAAGGGTTGCTGTACATTTGAGGCCAGCCTAGGCTACATAGTGTAAGACCAGTGTGAACTACACAGCGAGACCCTGTGTCAAAAAAATATAATAAATACTATATTTTTGAATTGAGGGAGTGAGGGTAGCTCAGTGGTAAAGCTCTGGCCTAGAATGTTCAATCCCAAACACAGAAGAAAAAAAAAAACAGGAGCCGGTGATGTAGCTCAGCAGTGTAGCTCCTGCCTAAAAAGTACAAGGCAACAGAGTTCGATTCCTGGTACAAAAAAAAAAAAAGTACACTGGATCACAATGAATGTATTCAGTCAAGTACAAACACAAGAATAAAACGATAAAAGTGAAGGCAAAACAGACATGGAAGCTGGGTGTGGTGGCTCACACCTGTAATCCCAGCACTTGGGAGGCTGAGGCAGGAGGATCGTTGCAAGTTCTAGACCAGCCTGGGCTGCAAAGTGAGCTCAAGGCCAGCCTGAACTGCATGGTGAGACCCTGTCTCAAAAAGACAAAAAAAAAAAAAAAGACATGGAAGCTGAATCTAAAATGTATGTTAGAGTTTTACACCTCCTGAAGGGATGGGTACAGTACGCAGCGTGACTTACGAAGTATTCTTGCCAAAAATGTTTAGCCTATGTGCAATTAAGCCATTAGACATGTAGTTTACAGGAAATTCGAGAGAAGGCTACAAGTTGTATGATTGAGACAAATCCATTTTTCTTTTTCCTTGAAATAAAATGTATTTGGAAAAAATAACAATAATAAAAAATAAAAAGTATATTCCCTTCTTAGGTTTCCCAATGGCCAAATTAAAAAAAAAAAATAGTAAAACACTGCATAAAGACAACTGGATTAGTTTCTCTTTTTCTTTTCTTATGCTGTGGATTGAACCCAGGGCTCCAGTCATACTAAGCACATTAAAAGTCGTCATTAAGATGGGCATGGTGGTGCATGCATGTAATTCCATCACTAGGGAAGCAGAAGCAGGGGGATCACTGCGAGTTTGAGGGCAGCCTGGACTACAAAGTGAGTGCAAGGCCACCCTGAACCGAATAGTGAAACCTGTTTCAAAAAGACGATAAATAAGAGTTATCATTAAATAAGAAGAACAGGAGAAGGGAGGAACAGTCTTCTAAATGAGATTTTTTTTTTGGTTTTTGTTCTATTTTTTGAGACAAGGTTTTACTATGTGGTTCAGGCTGGCCTTGAACTCACTTTGTAGCCCAGGCTGGCCTCAAACTGAGCAATTCTGCCTCGGCCTCCCAAGTGCCGGGGTTACAGGCATGCTCCATCATGCCCTGCTCCTAGATGAGTTTTAAGAAACAACCAAAGGCTGAGGATGTGGCTGTATGGGGGCTCAGTGGTAGAGCGCTCACCTAGCATATGTGAGGCCCTGGTCCCATTCCTAGTAACACACGTACGACCAAGCACAATTCCCAAACCTTAATAGATTAGAATTCTAAGAAAAATAATTTGAAGGATACTTGAGGAATACTTGAAAATTTTAACCTGGCTTTTACAAGGCAGGCACTTATGCCGCTGAGCTAAATCCCCAGCTTTATCCTTGCTTTTAGAATAGTATGAAAATAGCATTATTTGATGGGCTACTATATTGTGGTTGCTATAGTTTACACCTAGGTGTCCCCCCAAAGCCTCCTGCTCATAGGGATGGGGCTTTTGGCAAGAGATTGGATCATGGGGGTGTGATTGGTCCATTGATGCTTTTATAACTAAATGTGTTGGAAGGTGAAGCCTGGTTGGAAGAGGTGGATCACTGGGGGCACAGCTTGGGAGGGTGAATCTCCCTCCTCCCTTGATATCACTCTGTGCTTCCCACTGCCATATTCTGAGCTATTTCCCTTCTGCCCTGCCCCTCTGCCATGGCAACCTGCCTTGGAGCCAGCCAACTAGGGACTGAAATCTACAAACTGAGCTAAAATAAACCTTTCCTATAAATTGTGGCTTTCAGGTACTGCATCAGAACAGTAAGAAAGTAAGACAGTGCTGGGCATGGGGACACATGCCTGTAATCTCAGCATTTGAGAGGCTGAGGCAGGAGGACTCACTACAAGTTTGCAACCAGCCGAGGCTACATAGTGAATTCAAGCTCAGCCTGAACTATATAGCAAGACCCTGTCTTTGAAAAAAATAAAGTGGTTTTACAGAAAAATGTCTTTATTTTTAGGAGACATGTATTGAATTTTCTAGAGGGGAGACATGTTGTCTTACTTTGAAAGAGTCCACACTACCCCTAAAAAAGACTGCAAGAGTGACAGATGAATGAAACAAATACATAATGTTAACAATTGTTAAACCTGGGTATTGATGTGTACATGGATGTTTATTGTACTTTCAACTCTTCAGTATTTTTTAAGTCATTCCTAATAAAATGTTTTAAAATATAGCCTCTATCTTTTTATTTTCCTTTGGCTTTTGTTTTTTATATAGCCTCTGTCTTGAATCTATTCAGATGTTAAATAAATTATATTTGTGATTTCCTGTTCTGCATATCTCTATATTTTTGTTTTAGAATAAATAGTGACTATGGGATCATGTAAGTTTTATAGTCCAAATAGCTTGTGAAGTAAGTGGGTATAATTCAGTTTTTCCAGATAGGAGTGGAGAGGCTGTGTGTGTGTGTGTGTGTGTGCACACGCACACATGCGTGTGCTCCTCTGTCCCCAATCTAAGGAAAGCTGTTACTCACCAGGATGTGTGCTGCACATGGAAACAGTGTGACAGCAGAAGGGAGTTGGGATCCCTTGTGCCATTCCGCAGGAGAATTTCCAGTTGACCCTCATCTAACCATGAGACAGATACTAGACAAATTCCCACAGAGGGGAATTTCTACACACTACCTGTTTGATACTCTGAAAAACTGTCAATAAGGAAAGTCTGAGAAACTGGCACAACTCACAACACTGTAAGGAGACATGACAGTGAAATGTAATGGGGCATCCAAACTGGGCTTCTGAGGCTGAGGGTTTAGCACAGTGGTTCAAGTGCTTGCCTGGTAGATGTGAGGTTGTGAGTACAATCCCTGGTACCAAAAGAAACCAAATTGGGATTCTGGAAAACAGAAAGGGGTTAGATTAAAACTAGGAAATCTGGGCCAGGGATATAGCTCAGTGGCACAGAGCCTGCCTGGCAGGTACGAGGTCAAGAGTGCTATTTGCGGTATAAAAAAAAAAAACCCTAGGAAATCTGAACAAATTGTGAACTTTAGTTAATGATACTGTATCATATTGGCTCATTAATTGTAATGTGTGATGTGTATACATGCCTATGAGAACTCTACCTACCATCTTCTTGATTTGTCAATAAATATAAAACTTTTTTTTTTTTTAGAGCAGAAATATTTATTGAGAGAAAGAAAGCTTCTGTCTGGGAGAGAGACAGAAGGGGTCCCGAGCGGGTTGCTGAAACTTCAAATTATTAGTGTTTGAAAATATTTTATACTTTCTTTAAACTTTTTTTTTTAAATTTTACTATTCAGGGACCTAGAGCTTAAAGCTATCTCATTGTGATAAACCTTTAAATCTTTGAATCTACATTATAACTTAATAGACCAAAATACTGTTGCAGGCCAGGTAAGGTGGCACACAGCTGTTAGTGGAGCTACTCAGAGGCTGAGGCAGAAAGATAGCAAGTTTGAGGCCAACCTGGGAAACTTAGCAAAACCCTGACTCAACAAAGGGACAGAAATGTAGCTCAGTGATAAAGTATCTGCCTACTATATTCGAGGGCCTGAATTCAATCCCCAGCACCATAAAACAACAGAAGAATCACTTTTGCATATATGATCTACATACATAAGCACTCTTGCATATATAGTCTGCAAGTCATGTTTCAAATGCAGACACAGTTGCTAAAAAATAGCTATGCTAACCGGGCATTGTGGTGCACACCTATAACCCCAGAATGTGGGCAGTTAAGGCAAGAAGAACTTCCCTAGTTCATGGGCCGTCTGGGTTACACTGTAAACTCAGGACCAGGCTAAACTCCATACCAAGACTCTGTCTCAAAAAGAAAGAAAATGGGTTACACCATGTACTAGTAATGGTTTCCCACTTTGAATAGTATCTTACTTTTCTGCAGCTTAATCCTGATAGGGTCAGCAATATTTAGTAATGACAGCAAAGTCAGAAAATTTCACATGTGCGTACGTGTTATTAGCTGAAGGGCTTAGCTAAATTTAAAAATAAAACTTACGCAACTATCTATTCATTCAGCATTCTTCGCTACAAACATTTTTGCTAAGTAGAGAGATAAAAGGATCCGTTGTCTATCAGCAGGCTCCCACCCTGTCAAGGAGAACGACAGTTAACTATGAAGCTGAAACTTCATGTGCTGAGTATTATGGTGGGTAAAACACAGACCTACGCAGCCCAGAGGGGACAGACCTACCCAGCCTGGAGTTAGTCCTAAAGGGCAGATATGCACGGAGAAGGTCTACGCCCTTCGCATTCCCATTTATGAGATATGAAACATGTTCCCTTCCAAAGAGCATAAGGAAGTTGTTCCCTAACTCAAGTAGATTATATTTTCCCTCCTCCTCCTCCTCCTCTTCCTCTTCCTCCTCTTCTTCCTCTTCTTCCTTCTCCTCTTTCTCCTCCTCCTCTTCCTCCTCCTCTTCCTTCTCCTCTTCCTCCTCTTCTTCCTCTCCTCCTCCTCCTCCTTCTTCTTCTTCTTCAATGCAAGGTATTTGGCTTTTCAAGACAGTAAAATCCATGGTGTATCAGTGACCACAGATTTTATTAAACACTGAAGGCAGTTTTTTTCAGCAATGTTGCTGGCACAAAGAAAAAAATTGATAAATATTGTAATAAGATGGAAAACACAGAAGAAATGGACAGACCCCTAAATACATACGAATTTCCAAAGCTGAATCTAGAAGATTCTAAATAACCCAATATCCCTCAATGAAATTGAAGATGTAAATCTTTTATTTATTTTTTTTGAAAATAAAATTTTTGGGCCAGGGATTTAGCTCAGTGGCATAAGTGGCTGCCTGGCAAGCATGTGGTCATGAGTTCAATCCCCGGTAAAAAAAAAAAAAAAATTTAAAAACCTACCAACAAATAAAAATCAAGAGAAGACCTAATGCCACTACTTCTCAAATTCTTTAATGAAATTTAATGGGGAGAAATACTTCCAAATTCATTCCTGTAAGCAAGCATTACCCTGACACCAAAACCAGAGAAAGAGCCCACCATAAAAGAGAACATAGATGAAAAAAATCATCAGAAAAAACTGGCAAAGTGTGCATCTGAGATGAATACACACTTCGCAGATGAAAAAGTGCATACAGAAAATAAATATATGAAAAAATGTTCAACTTCACAGTCATTTGAGAGATGCAAATTAAAACAACTCTGAGATTCGATCTCACCCAAGAAAGAATGGCTATTATCAAGAAATCAAGCAATAACAAATGCTGGAGGGGCTGTAGGGAAAAAGGAACTCTTTTCCACTGTTGCTGGGAATGCAGACTGATGCAACCACTGTGGAAATCAGCGTGGAGAAAAACTAAAACTAAAGGCTCCATTCAACCCAGCTATTCCCCTTCTGGGTATTTTCCCAAAAGAATTAAAAGCATCATACCACAGTGTTCTATGTGCAGCCACGCTTATAGTGGCACAGTTTGTAATAGCCACATTTTGAAAACAACTCAAGTACCCATCAACTGGTAAATGGATAAAGATGTGATTTTTTTAAACAACGGAGAACTACTCAGCCATAAAGAAGGAAAACTTGAGACATTTTTAGGTAAATGAATGCATATTGATATGGGGGACCTGGCCAAGAGTAAATGATTAAACTGTGGGACCAAAGTTCATCAGTTCTAAGGGGAGTAAATGGTTAAAATGCAGAGCAAAAGCACGCAAACAATCTAAACATGAAGTAAAAGCATGCGGGCACTGTGAGGAGTGAATGCATAAATTACAGGGCAAAAGCACACTGGCTGTGTAAGAATCAAATGGTTAAACAATAAGAAGTTTAGATTGGGCTGGATGGGACAGGGGATTTAGCTCAGTGGCAGCCTGGATGTGGTGGTACACAACTGTGTAATCCCAGCACTCAGGAGGCTGAAGCAGGAGGATCATTGCAAGTTTGAGACCAGCCTGGGCTACAAAGTGAGCTCCAGGTCATCCTGAACTACATAGCAAGACCTTGTCTCAAAAAGACTATAAAAAGTTGAGATTAGTGAAGCACATTGTGTCTGGCCATGTCCTTCCCTTTCCCCAAGAAAAACTGTTTAGTGTTGAGACAGCTCCATGGCCACACTTCTTTTCTCCTGCTTTTTTCTCCTGACTTGGACATTGGTTTTTTTTTTGGTATCAGGGATCAAACTCATAACCTCGTGCTTGCAAAGCAGGCACTTAGACCGCTGAGCTAAATCCCCAGCCCTGGGCATTCTAAATAAAAGCCAGAGAGCTTGCAGGTTGGTGGCTTTTTCTTCCCCCAGAGACTCCCTAAAAGCTGGTCATGCTCGGTTGAGAAATTGCCCCTCCAGGTCCTCAGTGGGTTGAGCTTGGTCTCATCTCCTGGTCAGCTTTTCCATCTGCCACACCACCCGCAGTCACTCACTGCGACACCCAGCCCGTACTCTCAAGTGCAATAAATCAGACACGTGTGTAGATATCGCATTCTCTGGGGTGAGAAACCGAAAGATGTATTGTGAAATAGAAATAAAATGTTCAAATGGGAAGGGGAACAAGGGAGGGGAGAAGGAGAAAGGAAGACTGGGAAAAGGAAAGAGAGAGATTAGAGGGAAAAAATGGAAACAAAGCTTTTGTAAATAAGGAGGGAAAGGAAGGTTGAAGGCAGGGAAGAGGATTGTGGGAAAAAGAAGAATCAAGGTATATCACGTACAGGTACAAATCTCCATGATGAATGTGATCATCATGTACATTTAAAGTGTACCAATCAAATTACCTTTTAAAAAGCACTTTTTAGCCAGGCATGGTTGGATACACCTATAATCCCAGCACTCAGGAGACTGAGGCAGGAGGATTTTTGCAAAGACTGAAGCAGGAGGATTGTTGCAAGTTCGAGACCAGCCTAGGCTACAAAGTGAGCTCAAGGCCAACCTGAACCTCATAGTGAGACCCTGTCTCCAAAAGACAAAAAAAAAAAAAAAAAAAAAAAAAAAAAAAAAAGAAAGAAAGCTTTTTGAACTGATGACACAAATAAGCAGTTTTTGGTTACTATCCCCATTGTAATGCCATATTATCAGTTTTTATTAGCTTTGTTATAAATTTTTAGACAGCATAATTTGTATATATATATATATATATATATATATATATTTTTTTTTTTTTGTACCAGAGATTGAACTCACAACCTCACGCTTGCCAGGCAGGCACTTATGTCACTGAGCTAAATCCCCAGCCCAATTTTTAAATAATTAAATTAAAATATTTGTCAGGCATGGTGACACACATCTATAATAGCAGCACTTGTGAGGCTGAGGTAGGAGGATTGCCTTTAGTTCAAGACCAGTCTGGGCTATATAGTGAATGCAAGGCCAGCCTGAACTACATAGTGAGACCTACGTCAAAAAACAAAAACCAGTGCTGGGAGTTTAGCTCAATAGCATAAGTGCCTGCCTGGCAAGATCGAGGTCGTGTGAGGTCGTGAGTTCAATCCCTGGTACAAAAAAAAAAAAAAAAAAACAGGTATGGTGGTACACACCCGTAATCCCAGCACTCAGGAGGCTGAGGCAGAAGGATCACTGCAAATTCTAGACCAGCCTGGGCCCAGTCTGAACTGCATAGTGAGAACTTGACTCAAAAAGACAAGAAAAAAATTAATTAAAATATTTTCCCAAACTATAATTTGTTTACTCTTCTTAAATTGGAGTATCACAAATTTAAACCTACTCTTTACTTTTAGCTCTTAATAAATTAGCTTTTGATGTGATTAGAACATATATTCCTTACAATAACTTCTGTCAGAATAATTTATAGTTTCTTGTTTATTTCTGTTTTTAATATTCATCCTCTATTAATGGTGGTCTGAATTTTCTCTCAGATATTCAGTAAATACATTTAAACTTGACAAAAACCTAAATTCCACAATTTCTCACTTTCTATATTGAGATGCCAAAGCACCTCCCAAGTTGAACTTAAAATGGTATATTCAAACTTCATTTAAAATTATTTTTGCCAGATGTGATGACACATGCCTACAACCTTAGCACTGGGGAGGCTGAGGCATGACAATCACCGCAAGTTCGAGGCCAGCCTGGGCTACATAGTGAATTCAAAGCCAGCCTGAGCTGCATAGCGAGACTCTGTTTCAAAAAGACAAAGAGAGAGAGAAAGAGAGAGAGAATATGGAAGCAATGGTGAGATGTGACTTCTGAGAGTAGATTACAGAAGGACTGTAGGTTCCATCTTGCTTTCATTCCCTTCCTCTTTTACTTCTTGACTGTCACACAGGCTGGCTGCCATGCTCAGGGCTGCCAGGTCGAGAGCCACCATGCTATGAGGATCATGCAACATGAAAAGGAAGTACTCTAGCCAACAGCCAGGGAAGAACTGAGGCTCTCAGTCCAATCAGCTGTGAGGAACTGAATCTTGCCAGCGACCACTGGAGTGACCTTGGAAAAGAAGCCCTTCCCCACCTCCTGCAACAAGCCACCCCAGCCTCGCTAGACACCGGACTGCAGCGGTGGGCGAGCCCCTGAACCAGAGGGCCGACTAAGCCACAGTAGGCTCCTGACCCAAGGGAACCGGGAGACAGAGAAGGTTTGTTTTAAACTGCCAAATTATGAAGCAGTGAATAACTAATACACCATCAAAAATGTTTTAATAAATAGGCTTTTGTAATTTTATACTAATTTACCCTAAATTACCAAGCACAATCTCAGCGGGCAAGAACTTCCACTGAGGCTGGGTGTGGTGACACGTGCCTCTAATCCCAGCACTCCGGAACGTGAGGCAGGGGATCACAAACTCAAGTCCAGCCATTTGGTGAGGAGACCCTGTCTCAAAGTAAAAATGTTTTGGAAAGGGCTGGGAATGTAGCTCAGTGCAAAGGCCCTGGTTCAATCCCAGAACAAAAAGAAGGGGAGGACAAAGAAGAAGGCAGGCAGGGACAGAAGGAAAGGAGAAGAATTGGGGAAAGAAGAAAGAAGGAAGGAAGGAAGAAGGAGCAATGGGAGAACTCCATTGGACAGGACACTGATAAGATAAGAACAAAGCCTCCTGAGTATGAATTTACACGGCTGAAGAAAGAGGATTATTCTACACATACTACCTTTGGGGCTCCCTACTTTTTTTTTTTTGTACCAGGGATCAAACTCACAACCTCGCACTTGCCAGGCAGGAGCTTAAGCCACTGAGCTAAATCTTCAACCCAGGCTCCCCAGTGTTAAAAGCCTTGTTTCTCCTCTACTATTCACATAATTCTTTTCAAACTACTAACTCTTGCTCTACACTTTCATGGCATAAAACAGTGTCTCAACTAAGTGGTCAGTACGGACACTCCTGGTCTAGTGTGTGAAACTGGCTTATTCCATCTCCCGAGGCCAATGTTCAACTGTCCAGGAGTTTAGGAGGCGGCGATTAAACGTGACCATTTAAAAATTAGGCTGCATAAACTTATAATTGAGTAAATAATACTAAAACCAAAGATGATAAATACTCAGAACTCATCACCTGGCCATTATTTTACTATTAATAAAGTGGACACACATGTTTGAATACTGTATTGTTTCTCCATTGTGAGAAACCAAAAGGGTAAATAAAGACTGAAATGTATGATAAATATTGGGAAATAGGAAGAAAATGTTCAAATCAGAAAGGAGGAAATACAGGGAAAGAGGAGAGGAAGAGAAAAAAAGGGACAGAAGGGAAAAGGGCGAAATGGAAACAAACTTTCATAAATACGGAAGGGAAGGGGGGAGGGGAGAGGGCGGGGCGGCGCATGCCTGAAATCCCAGCGTTCAGCCAGAGAACTGCCACAAATTCAAGGTCAGCCTGGGACACACGGCGAGTTCAGGAGCAACCTGAGCCATACAGTGAGACACTGTCTCAGAAAACAAAACAAGAGGGGCAGGAAATGGGAAACGAGAAGAAGCAAGATATATCACATACAGGCACAAATTCTTTATGTTGAATGTTGAATATATCTAAAATGCACAAAGCTGGGAAAGGTGGCACACATCTGCAATCCCAGCACTCAGGAGGCGGAGGAAAAGGATGATGGCAAAATTCAAAAGCAGCCTAGGCTACAAAATGAGCCCGAGGCCAGCCTCCACTGCACAGCAAGACCCTGTTTTGAAAAGACAAAAAAAAAAACAACTTTAAATCTGGATCATTTGCAAATGGACATGTTCATGAACCGTGGTGTTACTCCACTGTACAACGGTGTGTAACTGTTCCCAATTCCATATTGGTGATGTCGCTCTAATAGCTTCCAACTTGCCATGGTGGGACTATTTACACCAGGGAAATTGGTAAACATAAAACTGGCGATCCAGTTCTAGGACACCACCACCTGGTAGCTATTACTACACTGGCACAGTTAGCCATAGTGTAACTATAATAAGTCTGACTACAACCTCCAGAAATATTTCCCACAAAACCCAAACAAAATGAAGTCCTAACTTGTAAGCCTAGCTTGGTTAGATGTCATCAGTGTCTTTGGTCACTCACACATGACTCAACAGGAGGGTATGTGTGATGGACAAGAAGTCAGAAACCACAGTTTAGCCCAATGGCAGTTAAAGTATCTTTTGAACAATGTTTTAAAATGAGGCAATGTAACCCATGCGTCATGGTACACACCTGTAATCCCAGCATTTGAGAGGTTGAGGCAGGAGGATTGCTGTGAGTTCAAGGCCAACCTGGACTACATCTGAGTTCAAGGCCTGCCTGAACTACACAATGAAACCTTGTCTCCAAAAAAGAGAAAATGTAAACCCATTGCAAGGGACCCTCCTATGGCACTGGAAGACTTCACAACAAAGCGAGTACTCCAAAATCCAAGCTTCATTAATTTCACAGTATATCTCTGCTTCACACCTTGCTGGGTTTTTCCACTGCCCCTCAATGGGGAAGTTTCACTACCCAGGGCTGACTTGGGTAGGGTTAGAAGGGTGACAAAACTTTTGATGTGACATGCTTTTCTTTGTATGCATCGGTAGGTCCTCAATACATATACACAGGAAGGAATTTTTCCTTCCTCTCCATTCTTCCTGTGTGAAAGAAATCGCTCCTGTGGCTTATTTTTCTTATTCTTGAAGTCATTATTCTCCTCATGGGCATCCTGCTCCAATCTCTTGTCCTAGCATTCATAGTAAAATAGCGAAATAAAATAAAATAATAAAACCTGTTAGAAAAGTAATCTCTGATTTATCAAAAAGGAAAATAGTAGTCTCAACACCCCAAGCCAAAAAAAAAAAAAAAAAAAAACAGAAAAAACAAAAACAGAAAATACAGCTGTAAGAATTTTAACAAGGGCCAAGGATTTAGCTCAGCAGCATAAGCACCTGCATTCCAAGCACATGGTTGTGAGTTCGATCCATGGTACAAGAAAAAAAAAAAAAAAGAATTTTAAAAACTATCATGTCATTGTGAAATTGTTTTTCAGAAATTCATAGAGAATAAGAATCAGGAGTCAGGTGTGGCAGTGCATACCTGTAATCCTGGCACTTGGGAGGCTGGGATGGAAGAACTGCTTCAGGTGTGAAGCCAACCTGGGCTACATAGTGAGTCTACAGCCAGCCTGCATCACAAAGTGAGACCTTGTCTCAAAAGACCCAGAAAAAAAAAAAAAAAGTAACGATCAGGAGCAGAATCTGGGTATGTAAACTGTAAGGAGGCCGATTTCAGTTTGATTTCTGTCCAGCAGGGGTATTTCCCCACACTCAGAGTTCTCCAAAACCTGACACTTTCACAAGAAAACCCAGCAAAGGGATCTTCCCAAGCAGAAGCAGGAACACCAGTCTGAGGATATTCACATGGGAGCTCCAGGTTTTAATTAGATGACGTTAAAATTTGCGTCTAATTCCACATTCTCCAGTATTTTTCACAATTGGGGTGGCAAATATATCACTAGTTTCTGCAAATCTTTTATTTTACTAGTGTAGGAATAAATTACCATCCAAAATCTACCTCGTAACCTAGAGCTACTGCTATATAATTTTCTTTTAAAACTTTATCTGGAAAAGATCTGACATGATTGAAAGACAAAACAAAAACAAAAATTCCCCTAGCTCCAAGATTTCAAATTCAAGAAAACATGAAATGATCTTAATATGAAATGATCCAAAATAGGCAATATAATTTTCACATCTCATGGAAAAATACTGAGTCATCTTGCCCACCCACGTCTTACAAAAATAAAAGAAATTCAATGATTCAGGCAAGATACACTCTGTCATCGTAGGAAGCAAATATTTGAGTCATTCCGGAAACTTGGGAGCAAACTCTCAGCAGTGACAAAAGTTTAAATTCCATGTCCCAAGGAAAATTTTGCAATGAGGAGTTTTTTTCCAGCCCCAAACATATGTTTTTCTTTTACCCTGGGATACCTCAGGGCTGGCTGCGGTCCTGTTTTATGAGGACAACCAGTATCACATGTTGAACTGGCTGTGCTGAAGAGAAATGCTATTCATTTAAGCAGGGCACAGCTGAAGCCCAGCAAGCCGTGAGCAGGACTCCAGCGACTGTGCTTAGAAATAGGCCCAGTGCCCAGGACAAGGCCGGGAAAGTCTTCCTCAAGACCCTCGGAAGCACAGGGCAGATGGAGATCACACTTCCTTGCTCTCCTAGTTTCCCTCCTCCTCCACATTTTATCAGTCTCTCTCTTTTTCTTTTTTTTTCCCCCAGAAGCAGGTCTGGGTAGAGCACCTGCCTCACATGGCTGAGGCCTTGAGTTTGGTCCTGTCTTTTTCACTTTCCTTGTTGCTGAGACAAAATACCCAATATTCAAAGGAGAAAAGGTTTATTTTTGCACATAGTTTGTAGAGGTTTCAGTCCATAGTCTCCAAGGCAGGTGGTATCACAGAGAAGAAACAGTCCATGCTAAAAGTCAGCCAAAGTGACAAGCAACCAGCGGCTTCTCTCTGTCCCTTCCTGTTCTAGCCAGGCTACATGCCTTTAGGTAACACTCATACCCAGAACTATGCCAAACCAATCAGTAGACTGATTTAGTAATCATACACGCTTAATCCTAGCATCACACACTCTAGATCCAGCTACCTCTGAAAAGCCCCACCTATGACTGCATGAGGTTTGGGGGCACATCTAGACACAGCCATAACAAATCCCTAGTACCATGTGAAAACACAAACATCCAGGAGCGTCTGAGCCCTTCGCCTGTGACTTTGTAACTCCCTGCCCACCTTGTTTGTGCGCCCTTTATCTCCTGCCCACCCCGCCCCCTCCTCTTTCTTCCTCCACCTCAGGTTTTTCAGCACATCACCCAGCAGTGACAGCAGGAACTGCTCGATTAACGTCTGTGCTTGAGAAAATGACAAGTGCAAAAAGAATCCTCAAGAAGCTGTACCATCAGATTTCAAAGTCCTCTCTGTAGTAAAGCAAGGGATCTAGCCTTCCACTTCTTCCACGAGGAACCCTGGTGCCTCCACTTTCTCCCTCTCCATCACTCTTAAAGCCCCACATTCTACTTATATTCTGCTGACAAATGGTCCCCAGCATGGACCAACAGCCTCTTGCTTGTTAAACAAGGGGCTGCAGCTCTAGGCAGTGGTGATGACCCACCGGCTCAGAGAAGTCAGCCTGACTTTCCTGCTATTTTTACTGCGAGCCACAAAGCTCTTTCCCAAACCCTTTCTCTTGGTTGCTTTGCTGATTGCTCTTTCTCTCGGCTCTCTAAGCACCGCACACCCCCTGCATTCCCCTCCACAGCTTCTTCAGAGCCCTTCAAGGCTGAACCATGGTGCTGCTGCCACCCACTGCCCCAAGGGCTTGGTCCTCAGCACCTCCAACTCTTCCCACCACCAACGTCCGTCCGTGTCTTCATCGCTGCCTCCACCACCAGGGCTCCTCCACATCCTGCTGCCCTTGCAAGAACCCCCTTTCCCAGGGCCTCCCAGGGCCTCCTCTGTCTTCTCTGACTGCTATGTAGACCTGACCGCCACCACACTGGCCCTCATCTCAGTCACACGCAGGAGGATCTTCACCCAACTCTAGGAGTTCTTCCTGAGAACTATCTCCTCCACTTCCCTGCCCTTCTCTTCCCCCGCCACCTTCCTCCGGTCCTTCCCGCCACAAGTCTAGATTCTTGCCTTCCACCCCCAGCAAGGTCCCCCAAGTTTCGGCCTCTCACTCCTCCAAGTCAGCAGGAGGCATCTGCCCACAACCCCTCGCTAGCCTGCTCCGCTCTGCCCATGGCAGAGACTACCACACCACCAGGCCCCCAGATTCCCAAGTAAAATTGACACCCTTAGCTTGGTATTCAAGATCTCTCAGAAGCAACAACAAATAACAAACAAACAAATAAATGTCTGGCTCTTACTTACTTGATCACCATTGGGAGCAGAATATAATGCCAATGAGCTAGGACTTGGACTCTAGAGCCCCACTGCCACTTCCTAATAGTGTGGGGGTTTGGCAGCTCAACAACTCTGGGCCTCAGTTTCCCCATCTATCAAATGGGGCCAAATAATAACAATGACAAAGAAGAGATAAGTTAATGTTACATAGCAGTAAGAGCAACACCTGGCCTATTTCAGTTGCTCTGTAAGTGGTGGCTAGCTTTGCTTTTCGACCCACTCTTCTGCTACTCCCAAACATGAACTTCTTGTGACCTCTTCAGACCTCAGCCTCTTCTCTGCTCTGCCCAGCTGAGTTCATCCCTATAAAGCGCCCAGACTTCTCATCTCCCATCCGCTCAAGTCTGCAAAGACCAAACCCAAGCACCACCTTCTTCACTAAGCCTGATTTGAGCCCTTTGGCAGAAGGGGGGGGGGGACCTGCTTTGCTGATGTCGCTCTTCGCATGCCTCCTGTCATGGTTCATCTGACTATTGGATTGTCTTTGGCCCTTAAGGATCTCTAGGGGTCAGGGATTTAGCCCAGTGGCATAAGCGCCTGCCCGGCAAGCGCAAGGTCTTGAGCTCGATCCCCGGTACTGCAAAACAAAAAAAGACTAGAGCTCTCTAGTTAATTGTTCTATTCCTACACAGTCTTTGCAGTTTGGGCGCTGTGTTTTCTTCTCTAGAAGTTTAATTTGGGTCATTTTGTATAGATTTCGTGTTTATCACATTCATTTTCTTCTCTACCTTGTTGAACATAGAGTATATTTATAATAGCAGTTTTAAGGTCCTCTTCTATTATTTTATCATCTGTATTATCTCTGGGTCTGCTTTTTTTTTTCCTTTTGTCCCGGGGATTGAACTCATAACCTTGCACACACCCAGCAGGTGCTTATGCTGCCGAGCTGAATCCCCAGCCTCTGGGTCTGTTTCTATCTGTTGATTTTTCTTCTCTTTATGGCTCATACTTCCCTGGCAACTTTTGTGTGGATGCTAGACATCATGGCTCTTACACTGTTGAACATAGGGGGCTTGTGTTTCTTTAACGATTTTTACACTTTGTTCTGATCCAGTTAAATGACAGTGGTACCTCCCAGTTCACAAATGCTCTTGTGTGTCAACACTTTGGTTTGCAAGCAGAGGCATTTGGCAAAATTTTGTTTTTGTTTGCATAGTCTGCATCAGGTAACAGACACCACCATGGCCATCTTTTCCAGAATCCTGGAATGAACTGAGTTTGTGATCGGACCACCTGGCCCTGTCCAGGCTTGCCTTTAAGCCTTGTTTAGTGGGATCAGAAAAGGTTTTAGTCTGGAGTTAATCTGGCCCCAACACTGCTAGCAGCTTTTCTGAGGATCCTACTCAGTGGCCTGGCTGGGGAAATCAGAAACGGTTCCCAGCTCCATTAGTTCCAGTGATTTTTCCTCCTTTCTTTTCTAATGATTCTGTTCCCAATCTCTGGTTGTTTCCTCCTGTGCAAACACGGATCAGAGCACAGACTAAAACTTGCGGGGAGCCCTTAACAGAATTTCTCTCTCTCTCTGACTCTCCTCTCCCTTCTTTATTTCTGTGTCCTGCAAATCCTAGCTAACTTGAGCCCCAAACCCCAAAGTCCACTTCTGCAAGAGGATGTCACTGGGCTCCCCTGGCTGGCCTCTCCCCTGCACTGTAGGCAGAAACCTCCAGCAGTGACCGGGGGAGCTGCACGCTCCTCGGCTTTGCTCCCTTTTCTTGGGTTCTTGGTGTTTTGCGTTGCCTGTTGTACATACAATGTCTGAAAACTGTTCTTTCACTTATTTTATTTTCCCTCTTCTAAGGTTATGTGGTGCTGGAGACAGAACCTGGGGCCTCATCCATGCAAGGCAAATGCTCTACTGCCGAGCTACAATGCCAACCCTTCATATACATATATATTTTTTTCATTCTTTTTTTGAGACAGGGTCTTTATACATTGCCCAGGCTGGCTTCAAAATTGTGGTCTTCTTGCCTCAGCCTCCTGAATATCTGCAGTGACAGACATACACCATCAGGCGCCTCACATTTTGTCTCTTTTTAAAATTGTTTTAGGTGGCACAGGAGACCTGGTTGTCGCTTCTCTAATATGGTTAGAAATGGAAATATTTCTTTATACATTACTACAGGGTGCTTTGTTCATGTAAGTGATCATTATTATATATCAACACTGTTATTTCCTAATTTTTTTTTTTTTTTGAGACAGGGTTTCATTATGTAGTACAGGCTGGACTTGAACTCACTTATGTAACCCAGGCTTGTCTTGGATGCTTGGAGATCCTCCTGCCTCAGCTTCCTGAGTGCTGGGATTACAGACATGTGCCACCAACCCCAGCTTTATTTCCTAATTTTAAAATTAATGACCTGGGACAGGGACTTAGCTTAATAGCATAGCCCCTGCTTCGCAAACACAAGGTCCTGAGTTCAATTCCCAGTACAAAAAAAAAAAACCTTAAATAAAATTAATGAGCTGAGCCAGGCGTGGTGGCTCATGCCTATAATCCCAGCACTTGGGAGACTGAGGCAGGAGGATCATTGTGAGTTCGAGACCAGCCTGGGCTACAAAGTGAGCTCAGCCTGCCAGCCTGAACTGCAGAACCAGACCCTGTCTCAAAAAAGACAAAAAGACAAAATTAATGAGCTGGCCCTGGCACTTTGATGTTTATAAACATTATGTAACTTGCTGGTAGAATGTTTTCTGGAATAAATAGAAAAACATAATTTACCTATGCCTTACATAAGGCATCAACCAGATTGTTTTTTGGTTTATTGAGGCAGGGTTTCAAGATGTAGTTCAGGCTGGTCTTAAACTCACCATGTACCCCAGGCTGGCCTTGAATTTGCAGTGACCCTCCTGCCTGAGCCTTCTGAGTGCTGGGATTCCAGGAGTGCACTGCCACGCCTGGCCTAGGCATTAGCTAGGAACCCAGCCACTGATTTTAGGATACAGGTTTGAATTCTTGTTGCAAATGGAGCTCCTTGGCCTTGACATACGCTCAGTTGATAGTTTTTGTCTATTTAATGTTGATAGTTTTTGTCTATTTATGAGAATCAGACAAAACCCAAGAGCTGGGAGGAGAAGTCGACCTCAGAGTAAAACAAAGGAAGTCATTTTGTTCTTTGTGCCCCGAGTCCTGGGCTGAGCCCAGGAGATACTGAGTCCTGGTTTTCATGAGGGGAGTGTGAATAAAGCAAACCCAGAGTCACTGAAAACAGCTTGGCCCGATGGTCTAATCAGCCTTGTTTTGTGTGCTGCCCAGTTTTTGTTTCATTTTAATCACCTTCAAGGATTTGGAGAGAACAAAGTTTGGTCCAAATGAAAATGAACTGCTTTCCCATGCAAAATTACCTCTGGGACAAATGTGTGTTATTTATTTGTGTGCCCCATGGGTATTTGTGACATACCCCACTGTGGCAGGAACAGTGCTCAGGATCACAGTCACAGTCCCTGCCCGTAAGGACTTGCTGCACAGCAGAGAGACTTGTACAGAAGCAAGTGGAGCTGGTCATGGTGGTGCATGCCTGTAATCCCAGCACTTTGGGAGGCTGAAACAGAAGGATTGAAAGTTCCAACCTAGCCTCCCTTCTCTCTTTTCTTTCTTTCTTTCTTTCTTTCTTTCTTTCTTTCTTTCTTTCTTTCTTTCTTCTTTCTTTCTTCTTTCTTTTTTTTTTCTTTTTGGGACAGGATCTCACTTTATAGTACACACTCACTATAGTCCAGGCTGGTAGAGACCCTCCTGCCTCAGCTTTCAGAATGCTGGGATTATAGGGGTATGTCACTACACTTAGCTAGATTCACCTTTCTATCAGACACTTTTTAAAGCAATCTCTTCTTTAAGTTAGCAACTATCCAAATGGCTGGCAAAGGGTCACAGTGAGAGCTGGTGTAAAACAGAGTGTGTTGGGGCTGGGGATTTAGCTTAGTGACTTAAGCGCCTGCCTGGCAAGCGCAAGGTTGTGAGTTTGATCCCCAATACAAAAAAAAGGGTGTGTTTCAGGCAAGAGTAAGGTGGAATCACTGGGCTCAGAAGGAAGGGTGCTGAGCACAGGTGGGGTCCTCCCTGTGGGTGCCCAGGATGCCCAGTGCAGAGAGGGTGGGAAAAAAATAGTCCCTCAAGGCCAGACCTCAGCATCTTGCTCAGACTTCCAGACCGAGGGGCAAACAGATGCCACAGTTCCCAGAGGAAACCTACTCTGAGACAGCCTGGCTGGCAGGACAGGAAGGGCCAGGCAGGGCCACCAGGGAGCCCAGGGGGAGGGGCAGCGGGGAGGAATCCAGCCTTCAGGCCACAGCTCAGAGCTGGCATGCCCCCTCAGAGTGCCCCAAATGGGACAATAGGGTCCTGTCCCAGCACTGACCAGCCACTGGCCCTGAGATGCATGGGGGGAGGTGGCTCAGCAAGGGAGGCATCTCCTGAGTCGTCAGTCACCAAGCTCCAGCCAGCTGGGGTTGCCCCAGTGATCAGTCACCACACGGTCTGGCGTAGTCTCACAGCAGATGGGAAACAAGTCACACGCAAGCCTTGTGCTTCCAACTCTATGTGGTATCCACCAGGCCTTGCCTCTTCAAAGCTCAGGATGGCCAGGTATGGTGGCACACACTTGGAATCCCAGCACTCCTGAGGCTGAGGCTGAGGCAGGGGGGTGGCTACCAGTGCAAGCCCAGCCTGGGCTACATAGTGAGTTTAGGGACCACCTGAACTACTTAGCAAGACCCTGTCTCAGGAAAACAAAACAAAACAAAAACCCTCAGGATGAAATCTGGGCCTCCCAGTTTGGGCCACCACCTGCGCCTGTAATTACCATATCTAATGTACTTTCTGTCACCATCACAAACAGGGCTGCAGAGGGGTGTCACCCTGACCTGGGATTGCCAGTCTTTCTAGTGTGAAGAAGATAGAAGCTAAGAGGAAGAAGGCCTCTCAGAACCCCACCCCCCGCGGACCCGGAAACCGCCACAGCTGGGCCTGGGCGGTGACACCTGGGAGCGAGATAGAAATGCAAATCCAGCCCCACCCAGATCTCCTGAGTCACCCCCTGCCAGGGTGGGGCCTCAATCTGCGCTCCAACGCCCCAGATGGGTGCGTTTTGAGTAGCGCGGCCCAGCCTGAAGGTGGGCTTGGTGACATCTGAAAAGTCACACCTGGCCCAGGAAAGGGGTGGGTGGGAGAGGAAGGCGAGCTCAGCCCACCCAGCTGGCTGCACAGGGCGCCCCGCGGCTCCCGGCTGGCCGTCATTCCCTTTTTGTAGTCGGGTGCTGTTGGCCAGGCTCAGCAGCAATTCCCGGGGAGGTGGGAGGGAGGCAGGCAGGGAGCAGGCCGGGGAGAGTGGCGGACACCAGCAGGAAGCCAGCCCTGCTGGACTGTGGCTGCACCCCTGCACCTGCACACACAGCAGGATCAGGACATGGCAGAGGACACAGTCCTTGCTGCAAAGACCTGGACTCCTAGGTCCTGGTTAGGAGAAGCCCGTGAACTCACCGAGAAGAAACCTCCACCTTTGGCCAAATGGCCCAACCTTCCTGATAAGGGACCACAGGACCTGTGATCCGGCCCTGGGTGCCTGCAGAATTAAGAACCATGCCAAGGCTGTGGCCTTCACTGGGCGGAGGCTCAGAGTGGGGCGAGGCTGGGGAGGCCAGGAGAAAAGGGTAGGCACAGCGCAGGGCCTGGCCCTGCAGGGGCACAGGGCGGAAGGAACGGTCTACAGTGCCCGGGGCCCTGGGTGAAACCCCCAGAGGAGCCGTCTAGTCAGACAAAATCCAGGACACACTGTGAACTGGGAGTAACCAGTAAGCTAAGCAGTAAATGCTGTTTAGTACAAGCAAGACTAACACAGTATCCTGATATTTGGATTTAACTGGACATCCTGGACTTATATTTGCTAACCAGGCAACCCCACTCCTGGAGTGACTATTTCTTATGGTTTCTAGCTCTGCTCTCTCATTTCTTTTTTTTTTTTTTTTTTTTTGAGACAGTGTCTCGCTATGCAGTTCAGGCTGGCCTTGAGCTCACTTTGTAGCCCAGGCTGGTCTCGAATTTGCAACGATCCTCCTGCCTCAGCCTCCTGAGTGCTGGGATTACAGGTATGAGCCACCACGCCCAGCTTGTTCTCTCATTTCTTTACAGGACTCTCTCTTCTTCCTAATACCCCATGCTCCAGATGAGAAAGCCAAGTCCCAGAGCTCTTATGGTCACCACCCCAGTAGGAAGCCTGTTCCCACAGCAAGAGGCTGGGGTCCACCAGACCTCGATTCACTCAAGCCAGTTGCTAGATATGTAACCTCTGACATGCCACTAACCTCCCCGAGCCTCGGCTTCCCCTTCTGGAGATGATAATACTGGATTTCCTGGCCAACAGCATTTTGTGAGAATTAAGTGACATAGTTGGACAAGTGGGAAGTGATCAATACATGGTGATTAGGGCGTGGTAAAAATTTCCCAGAGAAGTAGATGTGACATGCAGTTTGGGCAGGACTTGCACTCACTTTGTGCCTAGGCTGTTCTTGAACTCAAAACAATCCTCCTGCCTCAGCCTTCCGAGTGCTGGGACTATAGGCTTGAGCCACCACGCCTGGCTAATATCTCTTTCTTTGAAACAGTTGAGCTTAGCTTCACACAAAACAATAATATCAAACATAACAAAATAGAATTAAAACCTATTTTTTTTGTTTTTGTCTGTTTATCTTGAGTGTGTGTGCTTTTTTAAAAATAGGGTCTTGATGTATAGTTCAGCTCACTGTGTAGCCTGGGCTGGCCTCAAACTTGAAGCAATCCTCCTGCCTCAGCCTCCCAAGTGTTAGATTACAGACAGGTACCACCATGCCAGGTGAGCAGGTTTTCAATAGACAGCCTAGATCTGATGTCGGCCTGAGGGAGAGATAAAGAGGTCAGGTGTCACTGAGTTTTTCCAGCTGTGCTCACTCATGCATAGTAGCTGTCCTCATGCAGCAGAGTGAACTTCTTTTCCTATTTTTACTTGGCCCAAACTCATTCTGAAGCAGCAAAGAGGCTGTTTCTTTTCCTACCTTCAGTAAAATTTGGCTACGTTTGGGCACTTGTCTTGACCAATTCTGTGCTCAGAACAGAAAGAATCTAGACCCTTCTCCACTGTCAGTGGGAGCACTGGTGCAAACAGTGTGGAAATCAGTGTGGAGATTCCTCAGAAAACAAGGACTAGAGGTTCCAACTATTCCCCTTCTTGTATGTTCCTGAGTTAAAAACATCACACCACAGTGATTGATGCACACCCATGTTTATTTGTAATCTCTAAATCTTGGTAAAACCCCAAATGCCCATCAACTGGTGAGTAGATACAGATATGTCTTCTTCACACAATAGGGTGCTCGTCAGCCATAAAGAAGGATAAACTTGAGATGGGTTAGATAAATGGATGTACCTTGAGACCACGCTCATAAGAGAAATACCACATTGTTTCCCTGGTGTGAGAAACCAAAAGTGTAAATAAGGACCAAAATGTGTAACAGATATTGGGAAACAGGAAGAAAATGTTCAAATGGGAAGGGAAGGAAGAGAAAAAGAAAAGAGAAAAAAAGGAAAAAGTGGAAACAAAGCTTTTGTAAATAAGGTGAAGGGGCTTGAAGGGAGGGGAAGGGAATGGAAAAAAAGTCAATTTATATCATGTACAGGTACAAATTCTCTAGGATGAAGGTGATTGTTATGCATATTTAAAATGTACCAACAAACTTAATTTATTAAAAAGAAAGAAAGAATCCGGGTGTGGTGGCACACGCCTGTAATCTCAGCACTCGTGAGGCTGAGGCAGGAGGATCCTTGCAAGTTTGAGA